>VDFB02371259.1:0-163288 GCA_007258455.2 Sequoia sempervirens
AAACTTCCAACTCATGTGGAAGTTATAACTTACCTTTAGATGACCATGTCTATTAGTTGAGTAGATTTAGGAGGTGTTGCTATGTTGGATCCTCATTAAGGCAAGACTAGTTTGACTAAATATTGTGCATGCATAACCTCTTTCCCTATTTTCATGCTTTCAATAAATTGTGTCCTAGTCTATTGGAGTTGACTGCCCAATTAGTTAGAGTTAGTTACAAGCTTTCCTTCTATAAATAATGATCAGATGTTCCTCTTTAGGGAGTTGGATGTTTTGATATTGTACTTTCATTTTCAGTTTCAAGGAATACATCCATGTTGCTATTATGATGTAACAATGTTTGTAATGAATAAAATGATACTTTAATTTGCTACATTTGAGTTAGTTTTGGGAAGACTCATTCAAGGGGGCCCACTTGGTGATAATTCCATCCATTCAATTTAGTAGTTACTTTTTTGTTCAGTAATTAGTTATGATCTTAGCAGTTGTCTGTTCCTACAACCATTGGAACTTTTTTCTATGTATGTTCCTATAGCTAAGGAAAACAGAGTAACTTCCTATCTGTTTGCTGATATTTTTGTTTGTAATTCATTTCAGTTCAATTTAGTTGTTGATTTATGCTCATTACTTATGATAATTCCTTTCAATCATTTTACTTTCAATACTATTTCCTCTCTAGTTACAGGATAAGGATGAGTACAATTGAGTCCTAGTGCACAAACATTGCTGACCCATTTCAAGTTCATGTCCCTAGGTTGATAATGAAATGAACCTTCATGATGAGCAAGATAACTACTAGGTGAAGATATCTAATCTCCAAGTTATAGCTTCAAGGGCTTAGTTATTGAACCATTAGAGGAGGCCAATAGATATGTTGAATCAAAACATAAATAACTACTACATGAAGTGATAACTTTTAAATTTGGACAAGTCAGTCTGCACAACTAATCGTTATTCTAAGATTCCCATGATGGATATCGTTTTGTATAATTTTGAAGCTACATCTTTTTCTTTTTGGCACATGGGTTTCCTTATTCTCTCCATCGCAAAGTATACTAATTGAATTCTTGGTTTTTGGTTCAATGAAACAAATTTACCACGCTTCACTTAGGAAGAGATAAAATAATTCCCAATGGGAACTCTAAGGTACCAAACAAAAAAATTATTCTTGGATATAAAGATTTTTTTCAAATTGAAATTAGTAAATCACCAAGGTTTGTAGAATATATGAAAAAAAATTATCTCTTCCCTAGAAATGACACAAATTTATTGGTAACCTAAGTTGAAGCCTCAGATCCCTAAAGTTGAATCTCCTTCCAAATTGTTTAGATGTAAAATTTGGATAAAATACCATACACTTATGATTAGGCTTGGGAAATTGAGGACTAATTGTTGAGGTGGGTAAAACCTCCTTCAATTCTAGCTCTTCTAGGCCAAGGGGGACTTCCACAAGATTATGTAATAGATGTCACTATAGAAACTAAGCACTTATCTTAAAAAAAACCATACACATTGAATAGAGTATGTAATGTTCCTAATATACAATTTGTAAAACATACTAATTTGTGGAAGAAATTCAAAAACAACAAGACAAACACAATAGATATTACACCAAAATATGGCAAGAACTCCAAAATATATGAGTAATATGTTGATTAAAATTTAGAACACTGATTTGAAATGATTTTCCAAATCACCATAGATCATACAATACTACTAACTTTCTTACAAATCCTTGAAGCTCAGATGCAATCCCTAAATGAGAATTCCCTCAAGAACCAATTTGGTTTCATCCTTTGATCCTAGTGCACATTGGGTTTTTGTCCAATGAACACAAATCCTATGGGTTTTCATCCACAAAAGGAATTAGAACACAAGTATCCCAAAAATTATAAGAGATAACGTAATAAATCAATGCCTTTACATGAATTGGTTTATGTACATTTATATTCTAACATTCTTCTTTAAGGAACAAGTTAGCCTTGAGCCCTATTGGCACCAAAGCTAGAATTTAAATTCTCAGCACGCTACATTAGGTCGACCTTAAGGACAATGTTGATTCATTTGGAATAAGAACCCCAACCTAAAAACCCATCCACATACTTTCCTTTCCCTTTCCAGCTTCTTGAAACTTCAATGTTATTGCCACATGATCCTATGATGTCTTATCCTTCAAGCTTGTAGAAGTGGATACGAGTTGACTAGAAAAATCACCTTCTGATAGCAATAAACATTTTCTACCCAATATTTCTTCCTTATGATTTGGAATGATGTGAAAGTGTCATCATAGGCATTATGTTTTGAACCACACACTTGAACATTCTCCTGCGAAGGAATGCTAAGGGATTCTTGGAATCAATTATGTTCTAGCATAGTGAACCTTAACTATCGATCTTTTGATGGTGATATATTCCTAGTAGATGATCATTTTCCCATGAGCTCTAGACATGTTGTGGGGAATTTACTGTCCCAAACTACAAACCAAGATGAGTTCCTACAAAGGAGTGTGGTAGGAATCCCGAGTTCCACTCTATAACTATCTTTCTCAAAAAAGGGATATGACAATTCCTCCCTTGCCAAAATTACTTGTCCTCAAGCAATTCAAATTTGGATTCTCTACGATTTCAAGTCCTTCTTAGGTAGAAACTTCAAATTTAAAGTCCTTCCAACAAACAAGATACTTAGTTACATCTTGGTTCCTTTGATTTTTGACCCTAGTATCAATCATAACTTCTGGAATAAGGATGAGTTTCCCTTCACAATAAAGGGGTGGTAACTTCATGGATGGAGATATATTCAATCCCACAACCTTCTTCAAACATGAAAAATGGAAGACATTATGGATTTTTCTATCTTCCAAAATTTCCACCTCATAAGCAACTTCCCCAACTTTTCAAATTATCTTGTATGGTCCATAGAACTTAGGCTTGAGCTTCTCTACTCCAAATTTCTTTATAGAATATTTTCTATAGGGATGCAACCTTACAAATACCATATCTCCCACCTCGAATGATATTTCTATGCACTTTCTATCTACATACATCTTCTGCTAACTCTAGGAAACTTGCAAATGATCCTCGAGAGTACTCAAGATGTCTTGACTTTGATTAACCAAATCACTTGTTGTTGGAACTCTACTCTCTTTTTAGACCAATTCTACAAAGGTTAATGCATCATATCTATAGAGGGATTTGAATGGATACATACCAATGGACATGTGATGAGTTGTGTTGTAACATTATTCTCCCAAATGCAACCATTTGATCCAAGTTGCCTATTGACTAGTGACATAAAGTATCCTTCTAACCACTTGTTTACAATCTTAATTCTCACATAATTTTTTAGATTGAAACTTGTGCTATGGGTGATTTTGGTTCCCAATAGATGGAATAGCTCCTTCCAAAAAGTGTTGAGAAAATGACTCTTTGTCATTGACAATGTTCTTAAGTAGCCCATGCAACTATAAAAATTACTTGAAGAATAGTTCTACAACTTGTGGAGCTTTGTAGTCATTGGAGATGGTAAAGAAATGAGTATACTTGGCCAATATATCCACTACAACATAGATTCAATAATTACCTTGTGAATTGGGTAATCTAGTGATGAAATCTATGGATATACTCTCTCATTTGTGCTTTAGAATGGGAAGAGGTTATAGTAATCTAGCTAGAAACTCTTGTTCCCCCTTGTTCTACTAGCATGTGATGCATTATTGGATGTGTGAGAGAAAATCCTCCTTAATTCCCTTCCAGGTGAAGCTTTCCCTAATCTTCTAGTAAGTTTTTTAGAATCCGGTATGTCATGTTGTTAGCACATTGTGATAAGCCTCCAATATCTTCCCCTTTACCTTAGATCTTGGGACCAGCAATACCCTATTTTTGAATAGTATCAGGGATTCCTCCACCACATGTTGGTCGTCCTTCTCTACACCTTCCTCGATACTAGTATCAAAAGGATCCTTAGCATACTCCTCTATGATAGAATTCTTCCAATCAATTATATGATGGACACATGGCATAGTGTAGGTCTTCTAGAGAGTGCATCCACCACAATATTCCTCTTGCCCCTCATATATTCAATATAAAAATCATATGCTTCAAGTTTTCTAACCCATTTTTTATTCCTATCATTTAAATTTTTTTGGCTCAAGAAGAGTTTTAGGCTGTTATGGTGATCAAAAATCTTTTGCATACCAAGTATTTCCAAAATTTCTCTAAGGAATGCATTATAGCTAGCATATCCTTATCATATATAAGATATCCTTTTTCATGGTATCTTAATTTCCTAATTTCAAATGCTATGGGTCCCCCCCTCTAAGAGAGAACAACTCCAATCCCTTCACCAAAATCATCACATTTTACAACAAATGAAAGTGAAAAATTAGAAATTGTAAGAACCGAACAAGAGCATATTACCTCTTTTATTTTTTCAAAGGTCCTTTATGATTTTTTTGTCCTTTCAAAGGCTCCTACCTTATTCAAATTGGTGAGATGTATTGTAAACTAAGATAATCCTCTAACAAACCTTTAGTAGTAGCTACACAGTCCAAAGAAAACCCTTTCCTAAGACAAGTTTGTAGGAGGTTGCTAGATTAGAATGGCTTGGATCTTCTATTCATCAACTTGAACTCCTTTAGCACTTATGACATGTCCCAAATAGAATATCTTTGTTGACCCAAATTCACATTTGGAAATCTTTGCAAAGAGAGACTATTGTTCTAGAATGCCCAAGACTATATCTAAGTGCTTCAAATGATCTTACCATATTTTTCTATAGATCATAATAACATCAAAGAAAACCAACATAAACTTCCTCAAGTGCTTACCAAAAACATGATGCATGCATGATTGGAAGGTTGTCAAAGCATTGTTGAGACTAAAAGGCATAACCAGGAACTCAAAATGCCCATAGTGACACCATAAAGTAGTATTTTGAACATATTATTACCTCATTTAGATTTGGTGGTATTTGGTCCTCAAATCAATCTTTGAGAAGAAAACCACACCATTTAGTTCATCAATCAACTCATCTATCTATAGTATGGGGTGTCAATTTTTAATGGTTTTCTTTTTTTAATTCCTGGTAGTCTATGCACATCTACAAAGTTTCATCCTTCTTCTTTACCAACACCATGGAAGATGTGAAAGGGATAGAGCTTGGTCTGATGTAGCCCTTATACAACAACTCCTTTATTTATTTCTCTATCTCCTCCTTATACATCTAGGGATTGCGATAAGGAGTGGTTATAACCGGCTTTGATCCCAGTTCAAGCTCTATGATATGATGAAAACCACTATCTAGTGGAAATCTAGGAGGCATGTCACTAAAAAAAACTACGCTTATCCAAAAAAAATTGTATATCAATATGAACTTGGTCATTCTTACCTTCAAAAGAGTCCTTTGAAATCAGAAAACAACTCATAGACCGAGCAACTTGGTTCTTCCAAAAGATCCTTTCCATTCTCTTGACAGATACTACTTGTGGACCACCATTCAACATTCCCTTTAGGACCACATCCTTCCCATTAGATTTGAACTTGAGATTCATCATTTGGTATTTTATAGTGTAATCTCCCAATGAATATAACCACTACACACCCAAAATAACATCAATTTCACCCAAACCAATAACATGGAAATCATCATAAACCTTATGATCTCCAAATTTTATGTCCATCTTTTAGACTTTCTCCTTGGAAGGTAAGTTATACCCATCCGCCACAATGACAGTGAAGCCTTCAAAATTCTCCACATCCAACCTTCTTCTCCTCACAATTCCTTCATCAATGAAGTTATGAGTTGCTCCTCCATCAGCCAGGATAGTCACTCTTTTTTTAGAAAGGACTCCAGAACCTTGAAAGAATGGTATGTATGTGCACTAGATAGAGATGCTAGGATTCCTCCATTATCTGTCTCTTTATCTTCTTCCTCTAGAGGGATTCCTTCTAAATCATAAAAATCTTTAGACCCATCTAATTCCCAGTCTTTGTCAGATATGACTTCTATATAGTGGACTTGCCCTTTCCCAAGACACTTGTGTCCTAGAACCCATGGTTCTCTATAAGAGAAACAAATTTTCCTCCTTCAAATCTCATTCTTGGTCTCATCATCACTCTTCTTAGGTGTGGCAAGGGGAGATTATTTCTAAGCAATCCAAGGAATGTTTTGGAAATTCCCTTTTGGCTTATTCCATATTGAGGGTTTTGATTTCTATTAAGGACCAAAATTCTCTAGATAAAAATATTTCCTAAGAGTCTCCTAAAGTGTTGAGGGGTGGAATGCTTTCATGAAGCCCCTAAGTTGTTTTTCCAAGCCTTGTATGAATAGTACTGAGTCTTGTCTCTAAAATGCCAGTTACCATGACTGGTAACTTTTGGAATTATGTAACATATTATTCCACTCTTCCTTTCTACTTGAGACAATCCAATTCTCTAAAATGTTCTCCTGGATCTCTTCTATCAAACATCTCAACCAGTTTGATGTAGAATTCATCATAATATTTAATCAATTTATGGCCTTGAGTGACCAGACCATGGTACCACCAATCATGAGAAATTCCTTCCAAATGTAAGGTGGAAAATTTTATGACATCTTCCTCAAACATTGGCTTGAGTTCCAACTATGTATCAAGTTTCTACAACCATGCCCTAGCAGTGCTTTTCTTAGATCCATTGAAAGGGGAAATAGATAGCTTTCCCAATGAGTACTCCAGTTATTTTGGCTTCAGGGGTGAATGGTAGGTTCCTCTTTTATTCTTCTTCATCACCATGAAATATTTCAAAGACAAGATATCTTTGGTAGGAGGGTCCAAAGCCCTATATTTTCATAAGCTCTCGATATGTAGTCATGGAGGGTAGTTTATTCCTTTGGAACTTCTTCCACTCTTTGAATGAACTTGGGCTTAAAGGGCCTATTACTAAATTTCATTCTAGAACTTTGTGTACCAATCACCTTCTCCTTCCCATTTCTACCACTCAATTCACTAAATGCACCAAATCCATTAATGCTATCATTCTCCTTCCTTGCATTAGTCTACATCCATTGAAATATCTAGCTGAACATGTCAACAAGAAAATTTTCCCTTGTATCATTTCCCCAAATTTTTCTTTGGCTTCATCACCCCCCATCATTTCCTCTTGTTCATATTTCTTTAGTTCTCTCCTCCAAAACCTGATCTCCATTTCACTTAGCAATATTAATTATTATGAAACCCTACATGCTAGTAGAATCTTTCTTTGATACCACTGCAATGTACCTAACATATAATTTGTAACATATTAATTTTTGGAAGAAATTCAAATGCAACAAGACAAGCACAACAAATATTATACCAAAATTTGATGAGAACTCCAAAATATACAAATAGTATGTTGATTACAATTTAGAAAACTGATCCAAAATGATTTTCCAAATCACCATAGATTAGGAAATAGTACTAACTTCCTTACAAATCCTTGAAGCTCAGATGCAATCCTGAATGATAATTCCCTCATGAACCAAAGGGGTTTCATCCTCTTATCCTAGTGCACATTGGTTTTTTATCCACTGAACACAACTCCTATGGGTTTTCATCCATAGAAGAAATTAGAACACAAGTGTCCCAAAAATTATAAGAGATAACATAATAAATTGATGCCTTTACATGAATTGGTTTCCCTACATTTATATACTAACATTCCTCTTTAAGGAATAGGTCGGCCTTGAGCCCTATTGGCGCCAAAGCAAAAATTTGAATTCTCAACATGTTGCATTAGGTTAGCCTTAAGGCCATCATTGATTCGTTTGGAATAAGCACACCATCCTACGTACTTGTCCATACGCTTACGTTTCCCTTTCCAGTTTCCTAAAAAAAATTTGTTACTGTCACATGATCTTGCAATGTCTTATCTTCAAGATTGTAGAAGTGGATGCCAATTGACTAACACAATCATCTCTTGATAGAAATAACTTTTCACTGCCTAATGCTTCTTCCTTAAGATTTGGATACAATGTGAAAGTTTCATTATAGGTTATGTGTTCCAAACCACACACTTGAATATGCTCTTGCAGAGGAATGTAGAAGGATTCTCAAAATATCTTATGTTCTAGCATAGTGAACCTTAACTAACAATATTTTGATGTGATTTCTTCCTATAGATGATCATTTTCCCACAAGCTCTAGGAATTTTTTGGGGCCTTTAATAGAGATGATATGTCCCAAACTATAGACCAAGATGAGCTCCTATGGAGGAGTGCGATAGGAATCCCAAATTCCACACTACAACTATCTTTCTAGAAAAAGGGACATGATAGTGTACCCCTATTTTGGTTGTCACTTATTTCCTATATGTTGGTTTGAGATTGTAAACAATGATTTTGGCAAATCAAATACTCTCTTGCACTTCTAGGGTTTTTCACCTAAAAGGAGAGAGATGTGTGCCAAAATGCTAATGTATGTACACTCAAGATTAATGTAAAAGAGATGCAATGTTTTTAAATGTAATGTCTAAATGCAATAAGCTGAAAGAAAATGACTTATTGGTGTTAAATCTAAGAAATGTGAAGTGCTGGAAAACACAGTGTTGTATGAAAACATGTTATTAATGACCTAGAAATGCAAACAAAACTAGATAGAAAGCTATGAAATAGAATTTGTACCCCTAGAAACTAATGAAGATAAAAATGGAGATTGCAAAGACTTCTAAAATTCTGACTTTTGAGCCAACTGGGACACTTACGCCAAGCTAGGTGACTTAATCCTAGATTGGGGAAACTGCTTTGAAGCTCATTTCAGCCAAATGGGTATCCAAATATACAAAAATTTCCAAAAAAATGTTCAATGGGACTAAGTCGCCACTAGTGAAAACTTAGTCCACTTTTGAATTTCTAAAAATTCAGAAATGGAAATGGATGCCCTAGATCTGCACTCTAGTTTCCCATAGGTATCCGCTTTTGAAACTCTAATTGTTGGGCCTGAAAGTGACCTTTTTAATTGATACTTTGATTTTTTCAACAAGTAGATGTCTTTAATGAATCTTCAAACCCTTAAAGTTCCTAAATCTACAAGCACACAAGACAAGAAGGAGAAATGTTGAAAGTTAGGGCATGGTTTTAGGTGATTAACAAAATTGAAGAAATGAGATAATGAAGCATGAAAAAATGGATTTTGTTCCTTTTCATGGTGATAGATCTTGAATTTTTGTAGCAATAGTTAAATAATCTCCCCTTGAATGTCTTAGGAAGCTATCTTGGTGTCTTGTAATGATAAAACCCTAGCTTGCTTGACTTGAGAACATGATGAGTGATGAATGATAAAGAGTTATGACTTAAGATGAGTTAGGATATGGAAAAATGAGGGGAAAAACCCTTATTTATACAAAATTATTCCTTAATTCCCAAAAAATACCTCATCATAGGCCAACCTTAGGTCTTAAAGAATAAAAACCTGAAAGAAATTTGAATTAATTTTGATTTTTGTGCCACATGGGACTAAGTTGCCCAAGGTGGTGACTTATTCCACTTGGGAAATTTTGAGTGGATGTTGGAGATTAAGATGTATTAAATGTTTTTTATCGGGTTCTTCTTCAACGAGACACTTAATTAAGACTTGTAAGTGCATAAAGGGGCCATTTAAAGCATAAGAAAGGTGTAAATATTGATGACAAGCCTAGGAAAGTATGAAAGTTTGTTACAAGACTTTACAATACTTTAAAATAGGTATTGGTAAGGTTATTTAGGTGAATTATAACATTATGGTCTTAGAAAAATGTGAAGATGTGTTACAACACCTTACAACACCTTTACAAGACATCATTAAATGCAATTTATTCAATTTATAAGGGCCCAAGACCTAATGTGGATGTGTAAAACACCTCACAACACTAAATCAAGGCCTCATTCAATCCAATTTGTAATCAATTATTCTCATATCAAGAAAAGTATACACTTTTTGGCAACACAAAGATATTTAAGGTCAAACACTCTATTAAATCAAATAATCTACCACATTAATTTCTATGAATATATTTTATGATAAACCCTTATATATTATACAAATTTAAGAATGACAGTGAGAACACACTAAACTAAGTAAAATTGAAAAGATGATTAAACTGATTTGTTATGAGTGTGTTGTAGGATGATGGGAGGGTGAAGCCAATATAAAATCAATGCTTATATCCATTTGATAAATTTAGACACATTTAATTTATAAAAGTGTAATAATTGAAACCAATGGTGATGCCTTAATAAAATTATCATAAAATACTATATATTTCAAAATGCAAAGGAAAACTATCTTCTACATGTACATTTAGAAATAAAATAGATCCTTGTAAGATATGAAATGAGTTTACTTAGTAATACATGATCATATCCATACATTTCCTTTATTTTCCTTAAAATACACCTTACAAAATGTGTGCAAGTATTTATAATTATTTGGTTGGCCAACTCATCAACAAAACATCTAGAAATTCACACCATACATAGGGTGAGACTTAATCAAGGTTCATTATTCATTTAATTATCCACTCTTCAAATATTATAGTTATTTATTATAGCTTTGGGATAAATCCATATCATCATTTAATATCATAATTATTTACCCAAAGCTAGAAACTAAAACCATAAGGTTCTACTGAGTGAATTTCATCCTCTTCTATTGTCCCTTGTTTGCTTCTCTTAATACTCCATCCCCTTCAAATGAAAACTTTCATCCCATCCATGGAAAATATTATAGAGATAGTCCCCAAAAATGGGTGACTTATCACAAGATGAAATGCAAAAAAAAAAAATCATGTACCGATTTCCAAGAAAAACCTTACAAGATTTATTGTAACATAAGTTGTGAATACCATGCTACATTAATGGTTACATGGGCTATTTCCCACTTCCATAATTACATGTGAATTTTCACCTTTAAGATAATTATTGCTTCTAGGTGTATAAAATCCAATCAGATAGTTGTAAGGCCTCATCAGATCATAAATGGTGCTCTAGTTGTGTAGGAGTTGTATGATGCATTATGATGCCTTTGTTCTACACTCTTTTTAAAATATTAATGGTGTGACTATTGGCTTCTTCATTTTTTTATTGAATACTAACCATTGATGTATTTAAATGAAGAAGATCAATGACTATCCCACTTCACAATCTTGTATATAGTACAACCCTTTAAATCCATAATTTAAAGAGCCTTGGCAATGAAAAATACCTACTTATCTACCTATTTATCTACCTATTAGGTGTCAAATTTATGCTCTATATTTACACCCGGTGCTACTAGAAATAAAATTTGTAACTTCAACCAATAGGAGGACTGAATACTTTAAAGTGATTAATATATGGCCCAATAATATCACAATATTCATTGACAACTAGGCCAATGTATATTCACCATGTATTCCCATCACATAGTGCACATATGGAAGTGGAAGCCACATTCAAAATTGTAGTACAAAGAAGTTGCACAATGCAATAAAATATTTACAGTTGTCCCAAGCTGACAAGATTTCAATACTTACCTTGCAAAGTGTACAAATAAGTTATCAACTCAACACAATATTATAGGAATAGGAATGTATAGTAATTTGACAAATGACACATGATAGGATATTTCCAACTCATTTTAATAAAATAATTCAAGTGAAAAGTGTGATATGAAGGACCCTCATGATGAAATAAGAAGATAACAGATGGATCTCCAAAAATGAATTAAAATCAAAGTGTGATCATGACCAAGGCGACAAAGAAAGCATGGAAAATAGTAAGCTAGTGAGAAAAAAGGACCAATAATATGATGATATATGGGAACCAAGCCATAAATATAAGTGAAATAAACCAAAAAAAATAGTCAACATTAGAATAGAAGAATACAACAATGCAATATACAAATGTCAAAAGCATGAGAGGAATAATATTTTAGTCATAAAATATAAAGGAAAAATCTTACAAATTAGAAAGGCTAAAACCCTAAGGATCACCCTTTAAAAACTAGAACACTCCAATAGACCCATTAAAAATCTCTAGGATTGGGTATAATTGATAGGAAAAAATAGGGCAAGGGAATAAAAAAGAAAGTGGCATGGATCAAATTTATAAATTTTTATGCCTAAAAATATAGACTCTAACAAGATAAATTATAAAGACTTGGGCACTAGAGTAAATATAATTGAAATGAGGTAGATTTAGACTAGCTAATAGTAAAGCTAGGCACTAGATTAGCTACTAGAATTAATAGGTGGCATTAGTGACCCTCATAAAATGTTTACCATGACTCTAGAACTAGAATAGGGAGCTACATTAGATATTAGCACCAAATTTGGGTGCTAATGACCTTCAAAAAATACCTTGCAAGACTCTACTATTGGAGAGGACAATATAGTCAAACTAGTTTGTAATATATATTTTTTCTAGGTTAAATACAATAAAAAATATTTGTCTCCTAAAACAATATGTGAGTGATATTTTAAATTGATAATTTAGAATCTACATATAATTAATCTATGACTAATTTTGAATATGTATATATTCATCATCTAAGATAATGGAAAATTAATTACCTTGGACTTAGTATTTTCAAATTTAAAAAAACAATTGGAAAGAGTGGATGTGCATCATCATAGTGATGTTTTTTTGGCATGTGCAAGGTGTTGAAACTACCAATAAACCCTAGGAGGATCAATATTATTTAGGTAGTGTGTGCTTGAGAGAAGTATTAAACATAATTTAAGTATGTAACAAGGGTTTTATAGATGATATTTGATAATAATAATGGAGGATTTCGTGAAGAGGATTTGGGAAATGGGAGGACCTAGAGGGTGTAGGATAAGTATTTTGATATAATGGTGAAGGAAAAGGATGAATCCCACACATAATTCAACATCTAAGCATTTTCATAAACACTAAAAAAAAAAGCAATGACAAATAAATATGCACCAAAGGTTTGAGTATAAATGCAACAATCGGTCAATGTTACCTTAGAAATACAATTCTTTAAAATATTTATATAATTTCCTAACTTTGTGAAAACTTGGACTAGTGTTAGTGCATCCCAAACAACCTTCTACAATCTATCATCACAATCATTTCAACGTGTGGGTCAACCTTGAAAACCTAATTTTTGAAGGAAAAATTGTTGCCACAATGATATGCCACTAGATTTTATGACTTGAATTATACTTCATCAAAAAAATCAACAACACAGAGAATATTTAATTTGTAACACTAAAATATCTATGATAATATATCATTGGTGGAAAGAAACTAGTGAATTGTGTGATAGGGAAGACAACTTGATTAAGACTTGGACTAGATTTTTTAATCCTATAGAGGAAAAGCATTGCCCCTTGAAATGCTATGAGCATGAGTAAATTAAGTTTCAACAACTATTCCATGTAGAGACCAAGCTTTGGAACCTTACACTAATGAGTTCCATAAATACTCAACTTGAGTATATAAGGAAATGCCAAAGAACCTATGAGTCCTAAAGGAAATTAGTATACTTTCACTAAGCTCATCTACACTATGATGGATTTCCTTATTTTAGATACTTTAAATAAAAAAATACCACACATCTAAAATCAAGGCTAAGGTGAATATGAAGCAATAACACATCTCACCACACAAAAGTAGACCTATGTAGAAGAAGTATGTGTCTTATGCATTATGTTAAAATGCACCAATGTAAGAGTTGTAGAAAATTTGACCATCATCACCAAACCCTAAGTATCCTAAGATATTTATGCTAAATGAGGACAAAGGGAAGTGGCTCGAAGGTTCACAATGGATTAACTACAACAATTATAATTTACATTGTGATTTTAATTTCTACACTCAAAAAAATTATCATATAAACAACATAAATTTTGAGGACAATGAGAAAACTAATCAAAAGGTGTAATAACTCAATGCAAAAATTCTAACAAATATTTTAGGATAATGGAAACATATTTTTGAATGAAGAGTTCTATCAGCAATACGCTTGCATCATCATCGATTGTGATATTTAGAAGAACATCATCACGCAAAATTAAATGGAATACCTTGTAATCTCCATTAATGCACATCCAATCACATAATCCTTGAGATGGCTACAACATGAGGCAAGGATATACATGTAAGTCATCAATGCACATTCAATTATGTTGTTAAATCTATGTGCAATACAATCACTTGTTGCATCACACCTCTAGAGGCATGTGATATTTTACTTGGAAAAACCCTCATTTATGAACATGAAGATGTGTATAGTATAAAACTAGATTGGAAATAGATACTTCAATCTATGCATGAAATTTAACCACAATCTAGACTCACTCTAGTTTGAATTAAATGTTTCCAATAGATCTTTAATTACACATAGAAGATTGTAATTTTGATTTTTACACAAAACACATATGCAACTAAGCAAAAACACTCTCAAAATGTGCAATTTCATATCTAATTCATTACAGTAGCATCAAATTGATATGTGTTACAATTCTAATATGATGATAAATTCATCAATCATGGGATTATTCCCACACAATGAAAATTACATCACATAATTGAATTGGTTCCTCATTCTCCTCTATATAATTCCTCTCTTACATGCTAGTTTGAGAGAATAATAAAATTTGGTGTCAAATGCAAGATTTGGTCAATCAAAGTAATATCATACCAATGTCTTCCCCTTGTGGTAATCTAATTCTACTAGCACCCAATAATGACAACACATGGAAACTCTACATTGACTATCAAGTGTTTAATAAGATCTTGATGAAGAACAAGTATCCCCTACTTCGCATCAACAACCTCCTATACCAAGTCTATAGGGAATGTCACTTCACCAAAATTAATAAAGAATTATGATATCATTAGTTTTTTATTTCAACCAAAAGATATATATAAGACTACATTCAAAAGGTGGGAATAACACTTCGAGTGGATGATTATGCCTTTCAACCTAGCCAATTTTCTAATGAAACTTATGCTCCTAGTGAATGGTGTCCCACACACAATAATCAAATCATTTTTCATTATCATCTTCTTTGATGGGTTCCTCATCTTTATTAAGACTTGGGAGATGTCTCCCATGTACTAGAAAATTTATGCCAACAAAATTTACAATTCAACCTTAGCAAGTGCACTTTTGGCACCACATAGATTTACTAGATTCCTTTAGAATTTTAAAATTAACTATTAATCCATTTTAAATGAAAATTGATGATTTTTTTGTATTTATTATTATATGAAAAATGGGTTCAAACAATACATCCTACAACCCATGCCACTTCATCACATAGTTATACAAGGCTTAAAATTCCTCAAGTATATAAGTGTAATAAAGTACAACAAATATGTTAAGTGTCAATTTATTTTTCATATATCAAATTTGATCTTAAAGTCACAATTTAAATTTAAATAGGTTGGTTTTGGATTTCCACATCTAGTGTAGTAGTCATAAAGTTGTGCCCCAAAATTTTCACAATTTTTTCTTTCATATTTTTGCTTAACCCAAATTTATCTTTTATTCGGGTGATCCCACAAAGCTGGTTTACAATTTCTAGGAGATTCTATTTTTTGTTGAAATCACATATTTTTAGAAAATATAATGATTTAAGCCTTAAAATTTTCCATTTAAAGCATTCCAATTGAAGAGGGTTTTATCAAACTACCTTAGATCAAACCCCCTTGGATAGAACCCCACCAGTTTTAAACCATACCTATAACAGTGTCTCCTTTACACTTATCAAAATGTTAATAAAAACCACTTTTGATTTACCTTTTTGGGGGATCAAATGAATTCATTTAAAATTTATTTTTTGTAAGTATGTAGTCCTTATTATAAGCTTCACAAAAAGTATAATTTTAAATAAATTTAATTTTATTATTATATTTTTTTTATTTCTTGTGAATGTAGATTTTTCACCAAAAATCAAGCTTTTTGTTCTGAACATGTGGAAAAGTAGAAGATTATCAAAAAAAATTGAAAAATATGAGTGCACCAGATATTGAAGTCCTTGATCTAAGAAAAAAATAAAATTGAATTTTGATACATACAAAAAAAATTGTGTTATAGAGTCTGCCTATGTCTAAATTATAATTGGTTTGACTTCGAAACTTGATTAAGGAAAAAATATTCAATAAAACACTATCAAACCAATTGGAAGCACTAGATATCGTAGTTACAAATCTAAATTTGAAAAAAATTAGAATTTATCCTTCATGGAAAAAAAGTTGTGTTATACAATGAGCATCACTCCTTAAAAATGGTGTTTATTAAAAAAACTAGTTTTCAAAGGAGATGGAAAAGGAAGTGCAATATTATTCCAAAAAAATTAAAAAATACTATATTTAGAATCTACAAATAAAATGTCACAAATCACTAGTTTGTATCATCTTCAAATTCCTCACGGTTTAGCTACTATAGGTGCCCGAAAGTGAAGATTTAGTTAGAAAAAATCAGTTCAGTGTCCAATTTGGCCAAAAATTGTAAACCACTATTGTGGGATCACCCATCCATATGAGACAAGAATCCATTTGAATGGGATGGGCATCTATCTAGATGTAATAGACACAAGAAAAAACCCACTTGGTTTAAAAAAATCATAATGATTTTTCACAAGTAAGAATGAGTAATAACTTGTTCTATTAATCATTTTAAGTAGCTTACTTAATATTCAATAGTCTTGAGTAAATACTCAAGACTAAATAATAGCCAATTCAAGCTATCTTGTCTAATATGGTACAAATAACTAAATAGCCAATTTGGGCTCTTCTACCCATTGGGATTACTCATCCATATTGTATGATTAGTAAATCATGATCATTTTGGACCAATCCTCTATCCAATATGGGATAGGTAGATTTCAACCATACAAGCTTATAAGGAAAATAAATAATAACTAAGCTCTAGCTAGAGACTTAAACCTAACCTATAATAACCAATTGAGTCGTGAGTCACTAATTGAATTACCAGATAAGATAGAAAAGAAATGTAAAAAAAAATGTAGTTATGTTTGATTCTATCCTTGTAAGCACCTTAGAATAAGGTGTTTGATGTTAAGTTTCAATTGAAAATATTTTTTTGTGTACCAAGAATGCATGCTCAATTCAAGAAAGGTTTTCCATTTACTTGGAAAATTTGGTTTTTAATTTTTCTTATTCCAAAAAGGTTATTAATTTTACATATTGGGTGGAAACATCCAATATCTAAGAAGCTTAATTTAAAACAATGCATCTTAAATTCAATCAATTCAATTATGTAGATGTGGAAATCCAACATCCACCTATATAATCCGTACCACAACTAACTAGAATCTAAATAAACATGTTAAATGGACATATATAATCAACAAAATAATTACTCATAACCATAACTATTCAGCGAAAAGTAATATGTTGCAACAAAATTAAGAAAAAATACCATTGTTTGAAAGTGATTTGCAATAATCCATACTCATTAGTAATCCACATCATTTTCTTGGATCAATAATTAGTTCTTAAACTATTAGAATTAACTTATATTTATTTTTGTTGGAAGTGGAATTACTCTTTGAGGAGGGGGGTGAATCAAAGTAATATATTTTAAAACTTTTTGTGACTTGATATGCAGATTTAAACTGTTGACCTTAAACAAATAAGTGTGATTTATATATGCAGTGTGAATACTAAACTTTAGATTATAAAGGTTACTTTTCATTGACTTAACCAATCATAACATGAGTGACTTAATTTAAACCATTTTAAAGCATAACCATAAATTGTTCAAATGATACTTAGTGAACAAATTTTTAATGATTTCTTTTACATAGGACATCAAACACAATAATGACAGATTGAACTTTATTTATGACATATTCACCACATTCATACATTGAATGTTTAGACAATTTGAAACAATGATCTTGAAGAAAACTTGAGACTGTGAAAAGTATCAAAGCATTGCATGAACAACTTTACAAATAACTAAAACAAAGATCATGCAAGATAGACACAAGCCACAAAAGAGAGAACATAAGATTTTGTCGAGTGGAAAACCCTCTTGGGGTACAAAAACCACTCCAAAATGCCTTGCAGGCTTAATTTCCAAAATGTTTACAATACTTTTAGAGCACCAACTCAATAATAATGTGGAGCACCAACTCCTATAATAAACTAAAGCACCCACTTCAAATTAGAAGCACCAACTTCATCAAATCTAATAGTATTGCAACCTATTAGAACCTTATAACTGCAATGACTATCTGCAGTTACAAGATTACAATAGGATACAAGATGATTTTACAATAATGCCCAACTCAAAATAATCTCTGTAATACAACCAAAGATAGAAATAATATAAACCCTATTTTCTTTTTTAAAGAATGATATCACAGTAATAAGCTTTCTTTTGCAACAATATAATGTACAATTTATAACTTCTTTCTTTTCATCTCATCACCTTGTCATGTGTTTTTTCTAGGTATATATATAAGTCTGTAAACAGTTATTCTCTTCAAAACCTGTATCCAATAACTAGGGTTTGTAAACTAGTAAGAATAATAACGTTTTATCATGATACCCATAATGGGTTTTTGGAAAAACCACATAAAATCAATGATATGTCGGTGAATGCCAATGAAACCCTTGAGTACAAACTTGGGTTAATGAAAAATTGAACTGAAACTAATCCCTTGCAACTAAACACAAAATGTAGATCCCTTTTGCAAAAATGAAACAATTGTTTCAGTTACAAAATCACTTGCTTTGAACCTCTAATCATTCATAAATTATTTCTTTAACAATCATTATTTATGTCGAATAAAAACATTCCATACCTTTTTATGGAGACAAGAAATCAAACTCATACCACATGAATCGATTCAAGACACTCATAACTGCCTTGCCAAAAACTGCCAGAGTCAAACTATGCATCTCCACTTTCCAACTGTGTTTCATCAGTATAGTCTCCACACACTCAGTCTTGAGCTTTCAACAAACACTAACTTCTTAGACTATCTGTAGTTGAGAAGAGAAAGTTCATAGCAGCGGCTAGGGTTCAGCTTATACAATGAAATTCCTTTTCCCTTATTTTATCTTTTTACCTCTTGTTCACTACTTTTTTCATAATTTGATAATCATTTGAAGTCTGATACTCATAATGCTCTTGAATCTGTTTGTCAAAGACATATAATAACCTTTTACTTGTTGTCAACCCAAATGATAACAACTATTAAGTCAACTTCCTTGTGATGTGGCTGATATAAACAACATGATAAGCACAATGTGCTTAGTAATATATGTGCCCAGTAAAATGTAGACCTTGGTGTAATATGGTTGACAAGTAATGATAGCCAAAAGCCATGTAATGACTTTCACTAAAAACCCGATGAAACAAATATTATAACCAATGTAATATAGTATGCTCAGTGTAAAATAAAGTGAAGCCCAATACAAGTGACCACTGACAACCATTTAAATGGCTTGTATTTTAAATACTTAATAAAAGGGTTGATAAAAAAAATATTAAAATGTAGACCATGAAACTTTGTGAAGAGCCTGAATATAACCATTGTCTCTTATTTATGACTGTCATCATATAAATCATCAAAGCATAAATGTTAGAGAATTTTCTTTGAGAAGGATATCATACACTGAAAGAATGACACCAAACCATAAAACAACTATATCCAACATATGACCATATGAATGATAAACCTATAGATGTTTGCATGAGGTTTCCTGAAGACTAAAAAAGTGTTAGATCCAATATAAACCCACAACAAGATGAATGAAGAAATCACCAAGGCATATGCCAATTACAATGAAACATGTACCAACTGAGCAACCTGTATGAAATAACTCATCTACAGGATATCTAAGGGAAGTACAATCACATGTATGTTGATGAAACAATAACCTTTACCAAGTGATATAAAAGCCATAAGATGTCTTTTAATCTACACAAAATGAATGCCAAAACCAAGTATGCCAAAAACTTAATATGAAAAAGAGTGATACGTCATAAACCACATGAAAATATTTACAAACTAATCCACCAAAATGATCCAACCTATATGAAATAAAACTCCACTGAACAAATATAAAGTTATCACATATAAAGCCTTTGCACATGAATCCATCAATTAGTGCCACAAGATAAACACTGAATATGTAGCAACCATGTGTAAACTGAACAATGATCCCAATGATAATGATGCAAATCCAAACTATGAGAACACAATGTTAAATTGCTAATGTCAAAGTGCCAACTGGAATGCCAATAACAACAACCAATGTAGTCAAATTGCCATTTGGAATGCCAATAAAAACAACCAATGTAACCAAACCAATTGATCAATATAACCAAACCATTTTGTCATGTTTTGACATCAAGGACAAATGCCACAAAGAGAAAGCCAACAATTTTTTACTAAGGTGGTTTATGTTATGTCATTCTAAACTAAAATTTATAACTTAAGTAATAGGGTTAACATTTTTTACTTTAATCTCACAAAAAGAATAAAAAATTAATTTCATCTATACAAATCTTGTTTACTTTCTATCTAATTAAATTAATAAAACCAATACAAACTAATCAAATCTTATAACCCTAGGATACATTTAAAGTGTTTAACTCCATAGATTAAGTAGGCATAGGATATTTTACATCATGTGAATAAAAATTAATATAGAACATGAACAAATCCAAGTCTGTATTTACAAAAACTTTCATAAAAGAAAACTTATATATTTAGATTTATAAAGTATTTGAAATATAAATATTGTTCAATTAAACAAGAGATTTTTACCATTTTCTTATCACTAAGAGCCCTATTGGGCGAGGTGAGAGAATATGATGGATAAATAGTTTGATTTTGATTGAATAATCTAGTTAGAAAGATATCTAAATACAACATCAAGGGGCTATAGTAATACTAATGAGTACATAAATTAAACGAGCAAACTTATGGATGAGTATTACACCAATAACTTTTGTCATGTAATACTAAAAATATCATATCCTTAAGTTGTGAATACCAAATCGTTAACTATGCAATACTAATGAATATCAAATCAATATATATATAGCATGTAATGATAATGGATAACAACTATGCATAACAATAATTGAAATGAAAAAACATCCATTCAAATTATGATAGTCAAGATGATTAAATAGTAACCAAAACTATTTAAATGAAAACACTTGATACTATGCCAAAATGATAAGAAAGTCTATAATATCATTAACAATACCATGTAATGCTAATGATTAATAACTTGATAACTATGCAATAATAATGAATATCCAATTGTTAACTAAGAAATACTAATTACTATCAAAGGGTAACTAAATTGTGTAATACTAATGACTATCAAATAACATCAATATTAAAGAATAGCAACTTGTTAACTTTGGCATGTATTACCAGTGAATAACTGAATTTTATCAATATTATAATAACTCAATAACCAAAGACTATCCAACAAGATGACTATGAAATATTGATAGAAAATATTATTAACATCAACTAACCCCAAATTATCTAGAATGATAACAACTTGATCACCACAAATAGTAATATATATTGTCAACTAAAATATCCTAACCAAGAATGATAACAAAGTAAGATTTCCATATAAAAATAATCAACATGGGTCACACCCAAGTATTTTATAAGACATTTCTAAATTCATTGTATAAGAACATACTATCATATTATTTCATCCTAATGCAATATATAATAAAGAAGTTGCAGATTGAAATTTTGTTTAGGCCATTCACAAGGAATTTTTTCCACCCCAAGAAGTATCAACTGAATCATCTTACCAACCATAGTAAAGATGGTTTCAAAGTTTAAATAAATGATTTTACATTATTGACAAGATAGATTATAAAAACAAAATCAAAAGTCTAATTCACCTCTTTAAACTTTCTTATATTTTTTACATTTAATTCTAAATCTTTAATTTTCATAGATTTAGCATCAAAACTCTATTTATACACAATCTTACTACCACCTAAAAAATAATAAATTAATATTAATCGTAGATCCAAAAATATACATCCTTAATAAGCTGATAGACTTTCCCTGTGGATTTACAAGTCCAAAATTGATTGATAAACCTGTTTCACGCCTGAAAACAAGATTTACTCACTGTTAAACCATTATTTAGCTGCCGGAAAATAAATTTCAGCTGTTGATAAATTAGCTAAAAATTCTCCAAAAAATCATGTAAAATCTTTAGAAAATCAAAATATCATGACCATTTTGTTGTCAGAAGACATTTTGGATAGACAAATTATTAACACGGTACAATTCATATATGATTGCCAATCAAAAGGTATGTAGAAAACAAAGATGACAGGTTTGGTGTATGTCTCTGAGAAAATACCAGAAGCAACCTGTTTGACATAATGCCTCTAAGAAATCTGAGCTCATCAAATGACATCATTGCAGGACATGTTCAAAGTAGATTTGTTGAAAATTCCTGAGAAACTTTAAAAGAAAGCGAGTGGACAGCTGTAAAACCAAATTTTAAATCTATGCCAACAATGAATGGGCAATGGTCAAGGAAAACGTAATAGAGATAGAAAATATCTATGACAAGATCTTCCAAAAAAAGATGCTCTAAAACCAAAAAAAAAAAAAAAAATGTTTGTTTTCCTTTCTTTGGATTATTCAATAATACATGGATCGATCTAGTCAAGATAGAGATAGAAAATATCTATCTGAAAATTTTGTTCACATTGACAAAGGATATAGTTGTTTCTACCTTAAAAATCATTGGATGCGGGATGAATAAGCATGGACAAAGCATATGAACTGTTGGACAATAAGGATTAAAGAAAAAATTTCAAGGAGAGTAATGATTTACAGGTTTAACTTAAGAAAAAAACCTCCAACCTAAACAAGAACAAAACCTCATGATCACTACAAGGAATGATCAAAAGAATGGGAATTTTCAAACAGCCATTGATGAGTCTATCTTGATGGTATTCCAGTTAAAATTAATAAATAAACTGTAAGTTTTCTATAAATTTTGACATGTCGATTAAGTATTAAGTTATTTAGATTATAGAATAATTAAAGGCGTAGAAGAAACCTACTTTTGTTCAGAGTTGAGACTTTTAAATCGTTTCGTATGAGAAGTTGTGGTCCCTTTAATTGTGTAAGATGATTAATCTTCTTTTTCTATTTTTAAATTTTTCTTGCAGATGTATTGAAACGGTAATTTTTATAGGAAGATATGTGAGGTAAGCTTAAACAGCACACTTTAAGCTTTGACTTGTTTAGGTGGCTAATCTATTAGAGTGATTTCAGATGGGTTACCTAAGCAAGTAAAATCTTAGAGTGTTTTGTTTAAGCCAAAAAAGATATGTTTCATGATCTAAATTGGATGAATGGACTAATATACCTCTTATTCGCCAATTTTCTTTGCATTGTGTAGAAATGGCCATCTAGACAAGAAAATTGAAGGAAATAGTGTTGACTATCACAAGCACTATTCTCCCCCTCTTCCTTCATTTTTGTCGAATATACATGTAAGTCATCAATGCACATTCAATTATGTTGTTAAACCTATGTGCAATACAATCACTTATTACATCGCACCCCTAGCGGCATGTGATATTTTACTTGGTAGAACCTCATTTATGAATGTGAAGATGTGTATAGTATAAAACTACATTGGAAATAGATACTTCAAGATGCATGGAATGTCACCACAATCTAGACTCACTCTAGTTTGAATAAAATGTTTCCAATAGATCTTTAATTACACATAGAAGATTGTACTTTTGATGTTTGCAAAAAACACATGCAACTAAGCAAAAGCACTCTCAGAATGTGCAAGTTCATACCTAATTCATTACAATAGCATCAAATTGATATGTGTTAAAATTCCAATATGATGATAAATTCATCAATCATGGGATTCTTCCCACACAATACAAACTACATCACATAATTGAATTGGTTCCTCATTCTCCTCTGTTTAATTCCTCTCTTACATGTTAGTTTGAGAGAATAATGAAATTTGGTGCCAAATGCAAGATTTGGTCAATCAAGGTAATATCATGCCAATATCTTCCCCTTGTGGTAATCAAATTCTACTAGCACCCAAGAATGATAACACATGGAAACTCTACACTGACTATCAAGTGTTTAATAAGATCTCGATGAAGAACAAGTATCCCCTACTTTGCATCAACAACCTCCTCTACCAAATCTATAGGGCATGCTACTTCACCAAAATTAATAAAGAATTAGGATATCATTATTTTTTATTTCAACCAAAATATATTTATAAGACTACATTAAAAAGGTGGGAAGAACTCTTCGAGTGGATGATTATGCCTTTCAACCTAACCAATTTTCTAATGAAATTTATGTGCCTAATGAATGATATCCCACACAAAATAATTGAATCATTTTTCATCATCATATTCTTCGGTGGGTTCCTCATCTTTAGTAAGACTTGGGAGGATGTCTCCCATGTACTAGAAACTTTATGCCAACACAAGTTACAATTCAACCTTAGCAAGTGCAATTTTGGCACCACATAGTTTTATCAGATTCCTTTGGAATTTTAAAATTAACTATTAATCCATTTTAAATGAAAATTGATTCAATTTTTTGTATTTATTATTATATGATAATGGGTTCAAACAATACATCCTACAACACATGCCACTTCATCACATATTTATACAAGGCTTAAAAATCCTCAAGTATAAGTACGTAATAAAGTACAACAAATATATTAAGTGTCAATTTATTTTTCATATATCAAATTTGATCATAAGTCACAATTTAAATTTGAATAGGTGGGGTTTGGATTTCCACATCTAGTGTAGCAGTCATAAAGTTGTAGCCCAAAATTTTCACAAATTTTTCTTTCATCTTTTTTGCTTAACCAAATTTATCTTCTATCCATTTGAATGGGACAAGAATCTATCCAAATGGAATAGACACAAGAAAAAACCCACTTGGTTTTAAAAAATCATAATGATTTTTCACAAGTAAGAATGAGTAATAACTTGTTCTATTAATCATTTTAAGTAGCTTATTTAATATTCAATAGTCTTGAATAAACACTCAAGACTAAATAATAGCTAATTCAAGATATCTTGTCTAATATAAGACAAATAACTAAATAGCCAATTTGGGATCTTCTACCTCTTGGGATTACTCATCCATATATTTTACGATTAGTAAATCATGGTCATTTTGGACCAATCCTTTATCCAATATGAGATGGGAAACTTTCAACCCTACAAGCTTATATACATACATACATATATATATATAAGAACATCTTGTATCTTCCCTTGAATTTTGGGCATACAACTAGGTACTTAAGGTAAATCCACCTTGAGGATTCTTCTAAGTATCAATTGTTATCATATTTTATTTTCATTACCAATTAAATTTGGAGTTTAACTTTAAGAATCAAATCACTAAACCTCTCAAAGTTCTTTTTATCTAAGTACTAGGCATCCTTCATTTTTCCAGACTACCTAGATACCCTTTATCCATGGGATCAAGATAGAAAAGAAATGTAAAAAATATGTAGTTATGTTTGATTCTATCCTTGTAAGCACTTTAGAATAAGGTGTTTGATGTTAAAATTTTAATTGAAAATAATTTTTTGTTTACCAAGAATGCATGTTCAATTCAAGAAAGGTTTTCCATTTACTTGGACAAATTAGTTTTCATTTTTTCTTATTCCAAAAAGGTTATTAATTTTACATATTGGGTGGAAATATCCAATACCTAAGAAGCTTAATTTAAAACAATGCATATTAAATTCAATCAATTCAATTATATAGATGTGGAAAGCCAACATCCACCTATATAATCCTTACCGCAACTAACTAGAATCTAAATAATTTAACCATGATAAATACACATATATAATCAACAAAATAATTAGTCATAACCATAACTATTCAGCTAAAAGTAATATGTTGAAACAAAATTAAGAAAATTCACCATTGTCTGAAAGTGATTTGCAATAATCCATATTCATTATAGTAATCCACATCATTTTCTTGGATCAATGACCACTTCCTAAACTATTTTATTAACTTATATTTATATTTTACTAAGGCGGTTTATGTTATGTCATTATAAACTAAAGGTTATAACAACTTAAGCAATAGGGTTAATATTTTGTAATTTAATCTCATAGAAAGAATCAAAATTAATTTAATCTATACAAATCTTGTTTACTTTCTATCTAATTAAATTAATAAAACCAATACAAACTAATCAAATCTCATAACCCTGGGATACATTTAAAGTGTTTAACTCCATAGATTAAGTAGGCATAGGATATTTTACGTCAAGTGAATAAAACTTATTATAGAACATGAACAAATCCAAGTTTGTATTTACAAAAACTTTCATAAAAGAAAACTTATCTATTTAGATTTATAAAGTATTTGAAATATAAATATGGTGTTCAATTAAACAAGAAATTTTTACCATTTTCTTATCACTAAAAGCCCTATTGGGCAAGGTGATAGAATATGATGGATAAATAGTTTGATTCTAATTGAATAATCTAGTTAGAAAGATATCTAAATACAACATCAAGGGGTTATAGTAATACTAATGAATACTCAAATTAAACAAGCAAACTTACAGATGAATATCACACCAATAACTTTTGTCATGTAATACTAAAAATATTATATCCTTAAATTATGAATACCAAATCATTAACTATGCAATACTAATGAATATCAAATCAATATATATATATAGCATGTAATGCTAATGGATAACAACTATGCATAACAATAATTGAAACAAAACATCTATACAAATGATAGTGAAGATTAAAATAGTAACCAAAACTATTAAAATGAAAACACTTAATACTTTGCCAAAACAATAAGCAAATCTATGATAGCATTAACAATAGCATGTAATTCTAATGGTTAATAACTTGATAATTATGCAATAATAATGAATATTCAATCGTTAACTAAGAAATATTAATGACTATTAAAGGGTAACTAAAGCATGTAATACTAATGACTATCAAATCACATCAATAGTAAAGAATAGCAACTTGTTAACTTTTGCATGTATTACCAATCAATAACTATGAATTCTATCAAAATAATAATAACTCAATAATCAAAGACTATCCAACAAGATGACTAGGAAATATTTAAAGATAGTGTTATTGATATCAGCTAATCCAATATTATCTAAAATGATAACAACTTGACCCCTATAAAATAGTAATATATATTGTAAGCTAAAATATCCTAATCAAGAATGATAACAAAGTAAGATTTCCATATTTTAAAAAAGTCATCAACATGAATCACAAGCAAATATTTTACAAGACATTTCTAAATTATTTGTATAAGAACATAGTATTATATTATTTCTTTCTAATGCAAGATATAATAAAGAAGTTGCACATTGAAATTTTCCTTAGGCCATTCACAAGGAATATTTTCCACCTCAAAGAGGATCAACTAAATCATCTTACCAACCATAATAAAGATGGTTCCAAAGTTTAAATAAATGGTTTTACATTATTGACAAGATAGAATATAAAAACAAAATCAAAAGTCTAATTCGCCTCTTTAACCTTTCTTATATATTTTACATTAAATTTCAACTTTATTGTCTTAACATCACAAATCAAAATCAAGTGTTATAAACATTAAGCAAAGAATATCATATCATGCTTACAATTTCTTGAAAATATTCTACTCACTTTTTATTGATTTGAAAGCATATATAATGATTTTGTTGTCATAAGACATTTTGGATAGACAGATTATTAACAGGATAGAATTCATATATGATTACCAGTCAAAAGGTATGTAGAAAACAAAGATGACAGGTTTGATGTATGTCTCTGAGCAAATACTAGAAGCAACCTGTTTGACAAAATGCCTCTAAGAAATCTGATCTCATCAAATGACGTCATTGCAGGACATGTTCAAAATAGATTTGTTGAAAATGCCTCAGAAACTTTAAGAAAAAAGCGATTGGGCAGCTGTAAAACCAGCTTTTAAATCTATGTCAACATCCTGAGACAACGAAGGGGCATTGGTCAAGGCAAATATCTATGCCAAGATCTTCCAACAGAAGAGATGTTCTAAAACAAAAAGTATATTTGTTTTCCTTTCTTTGGAATTGGTCCATTTTTTATAACCTCTTGGATTATTCAATAATACATGCATCGATCTAGTCAAGATAGAGATAGAAAATATCTATCTGAATTTTCTTTTCACATTGACAAAGGATATAGTGTTTTCTACCTTAGAAATCATTGGATGGGGGATGAATAAGCATGCACAAAGCACATGAACCGTTGGACAATAAGGATTAAAGAAATTTTTCTCATGGAGAGTAATGATTTACAGGGAAAAAAGCTCCAACCTAAACAAAAACTGTGAAAACCTCATGATCACTACAAGGAAGGATAAAAAGAAATATGAGAATTTTCAAACAGCCATTGATGAGTCTATCTTAATTCTATCTTGATAGGTGTTTTTAAATTTTGATATGTCGATCAAGCATTAAGTTATTTAGATTATAAAATAATTAAAAGCGAAGAAGAAATCTACTTTTGTTCAGAGTTGAGGCTTCTAAATCCTTCTGCATGAAAAGTTGTGGTGCCTTTAGTTGTATAAGATGATTAATCTTATTTTTCTATTATATTTTTTGCACGTGTTGAAATGGTGATTTTTTATAGGGAGATATGTGAGACAAGCTTGAACAACGCATTCTAAGTTTTGACTTGTTTGGGTGGCTCACCTATTAGTGTGATTTCAGATGAGTCGCCTAAGCCAGTAAAATCTTAAAGTGTGTTGTTTAAGCCAAAAAAGATATGTGTCATGATCTAAATTGGATGAATGGACTAATATACCTTCTATTCGCCAAATTTCTTTGCATTGTGTAGAAATGGCTATCTAGACAAGAAAATTGAAGGAAATAGTGTTGACTATCACAAGCACTATTCTCTCCTTCTTCCTTCCCTTTTTGTCGAAGTTGTGCTTGACTTATATCCTTCTCACAAGAAAATGCAATTATAAGCGTAAAGTTTGACCCCACTACTACCAACTATCTTTAGCCTCTAAGAACTATGCCATAAAGGCTTCTTTGTAACTACTTTTCCATCACCATATCCATGAGCCCTTAGACTTTATTTAGAATGATAATAAATGGGTGCAATAATGCAAATACTTTGCTTCCATAAATTGAGATAATATAAATAGATATATTAAATATTATTAAATTTAAAAGAAAGCGCATAAATGAAATAATTACAACTCTAATTAGTTTAATTATAATTATCTAATTAAGTAATAACATAATCTACTTAGTGCAATTTTATAATTAATATTAGTTACATCACATAACACACTATTAGGAATAATATTAAAGATTTCATGCCAACTACGATGAGACTTTGAGATACTTTTGAATGCCTATGAATGGCATCATTACTTATTAAATTACCCTTAAGAAAATAAATTAAATTAAACCAACTTAATCACCTTTAAAATTTATTAGTTACTCATAATAATAGAGCTAATTAAAATGGGTTGCAACATCTAGGGACAATCATGTCAATACTCATTTCAATTTTCACTAAGGAAATTTTTATTGGTGTGAATGGGGTGTTTTACGTAACTAATTCATTACTTAGGTCTTATTCACACTAGTTACTTAAGTTTACTTACACTAAGCATAGGATAGTTATCACTTTATGTCTCAAGTCATAAAATTAAGACATATGTGATAATCTTATGTAATCCTATGTGTCACCTTGGTCTATATAACCAAGGGATATCTTTTGTATTCTCAATTTGATTATCATTATAAATAATCTATCATTTGCATCCTTTGATAGAATAGAATTATTCTCTCATATTTAATTTCTCTTGTGTTTTCATTGAAGCTCATAAATCTTGGGTAGCTACATCTTCAGCAAAATCTTATATGGTATAGGGTATTCTATACCAACTCTTACATAGTATCGAATCTTGAGGGATTGCTTCATATTAGTCTTTATTGAGGGATCTATGTTACAAATCTTAGTAGATCTTGAGATTTTGAGTATGTTTTTCTCTTGCATCAAATGATGACTTGGAGAATAAAAAAACTTGAAAGAAATATAATATTTACAAGGTTCTTCTTTGTGGATTTATATTGCATGTTTGTTTTTTAGTATGTTGGTGTAGATCTAAGCTAACCATTGAGTTCAAGGTGTCCAAGAAAGACAATTTAGTCTTTTGATTTTTTAAATTGGACATGTGAGGTCACATCTACAAGGGTTTGAAGTTAGGAGATGGTTGCCAGATCTAGAAGGTAGTTGCAATTTTGGAGCATTGTGGGTCAAATTTGACACTACCATCATATCCAAAAGGCCCAAAACCCTAAGGATCAACTATCAATTTGTCAAAATTGGTCACTTTTACCCAAAGCCATCAAAGAAAAATTTCCCCTCAGTCATATGGATTTGTGCATGAAATATTCTATAGAATCAAAAAAATATTCCCATGGTACACCTACGTAGGCACTTGCATAGACAAGTCATACAAAAGGTATTTTTAAAAAGTTTATTATATATATATATATAATACCTAGTATGGAGAGTACCTATAGTACCTATGAGTGTTCATGGAGCCGCCACATGGCATGCCTCATACCTACCACAATAGCATCGACATTCCAACTGCTGGCAAAATATTTTTGCCCTAATTTTTCACTAAACAACCTTCCAACACTTGAAACGAATACAACCCCTATAAATGGTTTTTCGCTCTATACCAACTACTTTTTGGCATCAAACAATGATTTTCATATGAAAAGGGTGATTTTATAGAAATTAACAATGGTTTTGCAAACAAAGGGAATATTCCATCTAGACTAGCATATTATGTCACTATCATTGCTAAAATCAACATTATATCAAGTTGATGTGAGTGACCACCTCCCTCGAACTTGCCCCCCTCTCTATTAGCAATTTTATTTTGGTAGACCAACTTCAAAGGTGTTTTTCTCAATCATTCAGACCCCTTTTTTGGAGCAATTTTTTTTTATTTGGGGTAAAAATTTATAAGATTCATAGTGGTGCAAATAATTTCTTATTTGGTGCTTGTTTTTCTAGAAATTGTAGATTGTCATAGATGTTGCTAAGTAGTTCTCATTTTGGAAACATTCACGTCTCTAGGCTCATAAGGTTACATTTTTTGATGTATCCTTTTTTAAAAGTGCATAATTTTTATTGTAGTTTATGGTGGTTTGAATAGATTGATTTGATTGTCTATGTAGGAGAAAACAAAAAATTGAGAGTGGTGGTTGTGGAAGAGGAGGATTGAAGATGTAATGACAACTATCTTCTATGAATCTATAATTGAAGTTAATATTTATTTACTAAATTTCTTTTTATAAACACATGTATAAGGAAGGACAAGCTTGATCTTTGCATATTCAAAGGGATTCAAATTGTGGGTTCAAGTGAGAAAATAAAAAGATCGATTGTGCATGTTGTTTATTTATAGATTCTTTGGCCTAAAATTAGGCCTGCATGAAAAACGCTTATACATATTCAAAGGAATCATCAAAGCCTAAGCACTTAAAATTTGTTAGTTCATTTCAGCAAGGAGGTTGTGATCTAAAGTGACCCTATGAACCACATGAACCAGTGCCAAGAGGCTAACACTTTGTTTTCTTCCATGCATGAACTAGAATATATGGTAATCCACACTATATGCAAAGGAATTCACAAGATTTAACCTCTCATGTGGAAATAGAAGAAAAGGTTTCTATAACTATTATTCATATTATCATTTTGAAGTCATTTCACTCAAGATTTAGAGGGTCAAAGAAGGGAAAAATGTGTGAGAGAGGGTTGCTTCTACAAGCGTTGGATTTGTCTTCAAAGTAACCGGGGAAGGGGAAATTATAGGTGACGCCTTTACAACCAAAAATTTGAAAGTGGTAGAAGAAACCAATCAAAGAGATGGAGTTTTTCAAATTGAGGAGCATGAAGGATACTACAAGTTGGGAACAATGATCATAGGCCATTAACAGTTTGAATTTCTAACCTCTGGTGTTCTTTGTTTTTCCTTGGTTCTTTCTTTCCTTAAATTCATTATTTTTGTTATATAATTTTATTTTAAATAATTTTCCTACACTAAAGTATCAAATTCTTTAACTTGTTTTGTTCCCTCATTCCTTGCATTTAATGGTTCAGAGGAGTGGGTACATTGGGGTTTGTAATCATTAATGAAGGGTGACTTGACCTCCAATGATCCCCCTAGTGGCATGGAAGGGTTAAGAAGGTTAAGTAGTGTTATTTGCATTACTGAAGAGAGAGAAAGGTCATTCAGGGATATTACAGCGAGAGTAAGCAAGGATAGAGTTATGAAAACTATAAAATTCATGGAAATGGAGGATGGCATGGAAGGGTTAACTAGTGTTATTTGCATTATTGGAGAGAGAGAAAGGTCATTTAGGGATATTATAGCGGGAGTAAGCAAGGATAGGGTTATAAAAACTACAAAATTCATGGAAATGGAGGATGACAGGTGTCAAGGGGAGCAGTTGGAATGTGAGGGAAACAGTAAGTGCTCTCTAGTAGAGCCTTGGAAGTTGGTTGTAACTTCAAATCTTGGAATGGTAACTGATTTAGATAGGGAGGAAAAGAGATTAAGAGAAGTAGATATCTTTTTTTTCACCCTTGACTACAATAAATTTCCAACTAGGAAATATCTAGATGAATGGATTAACAAAGTATGGTATAAAAAACTAGGAATCCACATTTCATTCTATAGGATGGTCCAAAGAGAATTGTTCTTTATTTTCTTTAAAAACCATGAAATGTATGAGAAATTTTCTTTGAAATAATTTTGGAATATAGGAAACTCCATTTTTCGTGCAATAAAATGGTCTCCAGAGGTGTTAAATGAGGAAATAATGGCACTCTCATACCCTAGATGGGTCATAGTTAAAAATTTTCCCACCCAAATTTGGAATTTTATACCTCAAATGCTTTCTCCCTTAGGAAATTTCTTGAAGGTGGAAGAATCCAAAGTAACTCTCTTGCACATTGATACAAGACTCCTAGTCTCTTTATATACAGAGGTGGATATCCTAAAGTAATAGAAGTTGAAACCCTTGGAAATAAATTATCCTGTAGGATTGAGATCTTGGGAGGCCTTAACACTTGTTTTATGTGCCAATTGGAAGAGAATGTAAAGAGAAATTTCCCAAAAATTAAAGGAAAAATTGGTGACCCTAAAATAAACAAAGTGGGACAAACCCTAATCCTAGGGATAGAACATAAGGGAAGGATAATGTAGAAGGGATCAACAAAGATAAATTAGTACCAAGAAAGATGAAAGAATCCAAAAACAATTCAGAGGAGGAATTGATGAACCCCAAAGGAAACAGCATAGAACCAATTACTAGAGGTGACACCTTCAAAACTACAATAGTCGAAGAAGTAGTAATAGCCAGTCATAACAAATCGAGAAGTGATACCAAAATTCATAACTCTAGGACTGTGGACAAAATAGCAAATAAAGGTTATTTTGAAATGGGGAATGAATATTCTCTCCCTGTGGAGGACACTCTCCAAATATTACATAGCTCTAGTCAGATTCATGAGCATTTTAATGAATTGGGGCACAAGAAAAATGCCCAATAACTATTAATAGATAAAATTAAAAGGAAATGATGAACTAAAAAAGCCTTTTAAGAACCAGTATGCACCTTTAGTATCTTATGTTTCTTTAAACAAATCATATTTCAACAACTTGATACAAGCACATACTACTATGCCTTTAAGCCAAAAAAAAAAAGTTTAATTTCCATCACATTAACCCTTTGAGGAAAGATAATGTAGTTTGCAGATCTAGGAAAATTTTGGTAACATAACAACATTTAAACTAACATTTCAAGAATGAGAAAGAAGAAGAATAGAATAAAGTTAGACAAAAGAGAAAGAACAATGATATACATGGGGAAAACCCTTTCGAGTAAAAAACCCCATAGTCCAAAGCATCGAACCTATTTATTAATCTACAACAAAAAGGTTACAATACACTTGAAGTATTATAGACTTAACATGGAGATTACATCTTGCTCTTCTGGGGAAAATCTGATAGCATAACCATGCAATAAAAATTCTCCTCACACACAACTCCTCAAGCAAGCTCATATTTATAGAGAACCAAGATGGATGCCTAGAATTGCCATGTGTCAACATCCTCTTCATTGCATGCATGCAAATAGAAAGTATAGAATGCAAGGCGCCTATCTTCACCTGCTTATGTAAACTATCATAATCATCTCTTACATTGTCATAATTAGTCATAATTAACTTATGACATATGATAAATTAGCATAAATTAAGGACCTCCTAAATGGGATTCCCACCTCCACCAATTTAGCTTATAGTTATTATGCATGACTCTTACAACTATCATAAATCATCATAGCAAGTTATCATAGTTTGTCTTAAAGCATGACATGGCAACTTATGACAAAATCCACCAAGTTAGCCACAAATTTAGGACCTACAAAGTGGGACACCTACTTCCACAATTTTAGCTTCCAAATTGCACATGTCACCTTCCATGTAGGATGCTACGTCACTAATAGGTCCAATAAAGTGTCACAATATTAGTAGGGAAAATAACATTAAGATAAACTATATAATTAATCACCAAATTAAATGCTAGGAATTTCAAAGGTTGATACACCTTAATCCCAACAAAAATAAAGTAGAGGATTGTTCAAAATAATAGTATCAAAAAATCCAATTTGAATAACATAGAGAATCTCTCAAAAGCCAAAGAAGTTGATTCCAATTGGAAATATCAATATAGTGGTAAAAAGGAATAAGTAGAAAATGAAATATCAAAAAGAGGAGGAAAATATTTAAATATGGTAAACAATGACTCAAACCAAAAAATTAGATCCTTAAGAAGGTTTTAGTGGAGAGAAAAAAAAGCCCCAAGTTATTTCCTAAGACTAACATTGAGCAAAATAAACTTACACGAGACTTAGCCTAGACAAGAATGAACTGGGGAGAATAAAATATATGACAAAGAAAAAGGGAATAGTTAGGGAAAATCCAAAATTAGAAGAGGAGAATAATCCCAATTTTTTTTTTGCTTGTCCAACTCTAATCCCAGACAAGAAGAAATTTCCATTGGATTAGAGTTAGACAAAAGAATTGAAAGCAAATCTAAACAAGAAGAAAAGTGGGCATGGTTTAAAAAGGAGGACCCATAAGGGGCTACAAGTAAATTAACAAACAAGGATATCCCAGAGTGGAAGATGCTACCTGAGGAAAGTAGCTCTCCACCAAGTAGGGGAAACAATGAACCTAAAGATGAGAGGGAATTTTCTCAAGGTAATGAATGGGTTAAAACAAAAATGAGGAAAAAAAGAAGACAAGGTAGGAAAGAAATAGGGGAACCTTACCCAAAGAGGAGAGAGAAAGAAGATAAGAATCCTAAATGCTTTGGAAAATTTAGCAAAAGTGAGGAAGGGCCACGAAAAATGGATTTTGATGATCTTTAACTGCTCAAGTTGGAATGTAAGGGACTAGAATCCCCAGATAGGAAATATATATTTAGGAGATATCTAAATCAAGACATAGCAAAGGATGGTGTATTGTTAAAGGAGGTAAAGGCAATAAAATTTACTCTTGAAACTAATCTTAAGTTCATTTGGGAAGAATCATCTTAGTACTCTACCAAGTTCATGAAAAGGGAAAGTGAGTCTCTACCATTTATTATCTAAGAGATGGACTCAATACGTGACTGAATATGGGGTCTCACCATGCAATTGGGTAGTGTATACACCTGAAAATGGTCACATCACAATAGTCTGGTAATTAATTAAATATTTTTAATATTTAATTAAATCTCTGAATTCGATCTACATTATTCATTCTTTCATCTCGATTAAATAAATAAGTTTATTTAATCACTTTTCTTATCCATTTCTTAATTAATTAAATAGACATTACGATTTATTTATATTAATTATCATATAATCTTGACTTGAATATTTTATTCAAATTTAGATCATATATTCTTTTCTTCTAAAAATCCTTAACATTCATTCAAAATACCATTCACAATTAAATATTCCAAATATTTAATTAATTCCTCTAATTCGATTCCAAGTATTACATATTCTTCTAATATTCATTCACAATTAAATATTCCAAAATATTTAATTAATTATTCTAAAGTCTATTCACAATTAAATATCCAAAATATTTAATTAAATCTTCTATAGTCCTAAAATCAAAAATTAAACTCACATAAATGAAATTAAATAAATTTATTTATTTAATTTGTATTATCTTCAACAACCGTGAAACAAACTGCCAAAACAGAAAAATTAATTTCCCTGTTCCTGTGCAAGCTTGTTCCCATGGGTTGAAGACAAGGCTCCATTCTTCTCTCCAACCTCCCAACATTCTCCATCTTCCTTTCAACCTCTCCATCTGTCACCATTCAAATCTACCAGACAATCTCACAGCCATTGATCTTTGCCAGCCAGGATGAGTCACAGGCGCTACAGGATGAATCACGGGCGCTGAACTAGGTGTGAACTATGCTGAAGCGTGTTTATTGCCCTAATACGTTGTTTTAGCCATGTTGCCCCTGAAAGGGTGCCCGTGTTTTTGTCTTTTCCAAGTGTGTACTCAGAGTGACGGAAGTGGATACCAAATCCCCTGAGCAAATGGTCCTTGGCAGTTATATGGTGAGTATCTTGGGGTAGATTCTTCCCTCCCCTGCACTGTGATTATTATGATGTTTAGAAACTGACTTCGGTTGGATACTACTCTAAGTTTGTAGTAAGGTTTTCCATTCGGTGTGGCAAATGATATACTCCCTCGAGAGACCTCCCTACCTTTAGAACAAAGACTTTGGGGATGGTTATCTTGCACACTACCGTCAAAAGAGGGTTTCCCCAATTTTGCTTTAAATTTTATAGTGGGTTGGAATAGCCTGGCTTTGGCTTGAACCCACTTGAGTCGTTCCTCTTGGATGAGTAGTTTTTCCCACAAGAGAAGGCTCTCTAAAAGGTATTATAAAAACTTAAAATTGCATGAAATGAAATAGATGAGTTTGGCATTTTGATCACCCAGTTAAGGGGAGAGCATAGGCCTATCACCGTTTAAAGCAAAGCAAACAAGGATTCAATTTTAAGCCCAAATAAACAATTTTCTATGCTAGGTGAAGATGTTTCACAAAGACATGGAGTTCTTTTTAGCCCAAAATAGAAAATGAAGTGACTATCCTAGGATTGCTTCATTTTGAATTATGTGACTATCCTAGGATTGCTTAATTTTGAATTATGTGACTATCCTAGGATTGCTTCATTCTTTTAAAGTTCTTATTGTCTGCGGTTACGTCGGATCCAGTCAAATCTTACTTAAGTTACAAATTACAAATGCAGGTTTTGAAAAATCTATGCTAAAAATTGTGCTAAAACAGACATCATGAGCGCTGCAGGATGGTTGATGGACGCTGCAGGATTGCTTATGGGCACTGCAAGATTGCTTATGAGCACTACAAGGTGACTGATGGGTGCTATAGGATTGCTTATGGGCGCTGCAGGATGGGTGATGGGCGTTGCAGGATTGCTTATGGGCGCTGCAGGATGGCTAATGGGCGCTGCAGGATGACTTATAGGCGCTGCAGGATGGCTGATAGGCGCTGCAAGATGACTGATAGGTGCTGCAGAATTATATGCACTATGAAAATTGTCATGGGTGCTATGCAAATAATCAAGGGTGCTAAAACATACTATTTCACACTCAAAACATTGATAAACGTGCTCTGAAAGGAAAATTTTCAAAAAGCAGAGGTTTAACGGGGTACATACCGGAGGTCCATAATGCGTCAACCGTTGATGTCGTTGGATGCGCTCGAAACGGTGCTGGTGAATTGGAAGTGCCATCTTTCTCACTCCAGAGCTCAAAATTTACAATTTTTATTAGGTTAAAATGAGAAAATGACATTTTTAACCTATTTAAAAGCAAAATTGGGGCATTTTATCACATTCTATCATTGCAGGGGCTATTTAGTCATCAATTTTTCATCTCACATCTTTTCAAGTTATTTTCTTCATATCATAATTTTCAAACGATGAATCGACATCATCAAAATCATAAAAATTGAAACATTCCAAAAAATCTAAAAAAAAAATTCACAAAAAACAAAATCTTATCGATTCATCATTAGAGAGGGCATATACTTATCATCGTTTGACAATCAACATCTGGGGAAATTTTCAAAATTCTTTGAAGCAATGCGTAAAACACATCACTTCAAAGAGAGGCAAAATGTATACACCTAAAAATTGTCACTTCACATAGTCTGGTAATTAATTAAATATTTTTAATATTTAATTAAATCTCTGAATTCAATCTACGTATAAATAAATTTAAATAATTTATTTATATTTTTCATTTTTTCATTTCGATTAAATAAATAAGTTTATTTAATCACTTTTCTTATCCATTTCTTAATTAATTAAATAAACATTACAATTGATTTATATTAATTATCATATAATCTTGGCTTGAATATTTTATTCAAATAAAGATTAAATATTCTTCTCTCTTAATTAATTCTTCTAAAGTTCCATTCACAATTAAATATTCTAAATATTTAATCTTCTAAATTCCATTCATAATTAAATATCCCAAATATTTAATTAATTCCTCTAAAGTCTTCACAATTCCATATTCCAAATATTTTAAATTTTTATAAAGTATATTCACAATTAAATATCCAAAATATTTAATTAAATCTTCTATAGTCCTAAAATCAAAAATCAAACTCACATAAATGAAATTAAATAAATTTATTTATTTAATATTGCATTATCTTCAACAACCGTGAAACAAACTTCCAAAACAGAAAATTAATTTCTCTGTTCCTGTGCAAGCTTGTTCTTGTGGGTTGAAGACAAGGCTCCATTCTTCTCTCCAACCTCCCAACATTCTCCATCTTCCTCTCAACCTCTCCATCTCTCACCATTCAAACCTACCAGACAATCTCACAGCCATTGATCTTTGCCAGCCAGGATCTTGCCTGCAAAAAGCTATAAAAGGACTGCTGGGTCTTTGAAATCACAGAGAAGCTTTCAATAGGATAACTATACCAAATTTGCAATAGCATAGCTTCTAGCATTCATAAGCATTCTAGCATCATAGCATAGCATAGTAGTATTTCATATCATGGCCTATTCATCTCATTTCATAGCATCCACAATTCACAACCCCTGTGCATAATCCACAGCCCTTGTGTATATCCGCATCAGCATTTTCACTCCACCAGCATATAGGATAGAGAAGCTCCTTCCTTTGCATACTCATTCTGCAGGTTGCCATTCGGAGAAGCTTTGCTTACACAATCTGAGAGCAGAAGCTTCAAACAAATCCTTGGAGATAGAGGAAAATGGAACGACTCTGAAGAAGCTTCGTTTGTTTCCTTTGAATTCAATTTATTTAGTTTTCTTCAGTTTAATGTTTCATTTTGTGTGATTTATTTATTTATTTTGATACACATCTTGCTATCACACATTTTTGGCACCCACCATGGGGCTCTTGCCCCAATTTTAACATTTTATTGTAAATTTTCTTGACAGGTTATGGCCAAAAATAGCAGATTAGCGCAATAAACACGCTTCAGCAAAATTCATACCCAGTTCAGCCCACTTGAAGCATCCTGCAGTGCCCTTGAAGCATCCTGCAGCGCCCTTGAAGCATCTTGCAGCGCCCTTGAATATCCTGTAGCGCTCTTGAAGCATCCTGCAGTGCCCTTGAAGCATCCTACAGTGCCCATGAAACATCCTGCAACGCCCATAATGCATCCTGCAATGCCCATGATGTCTGTTATAGCGCACTTTTGAAAAGGCTGCAAATTGTAAATTGTAATTTAAATACAGCTTGACTAAATCCGACGCAACCGCGGACAATAAAAACTTTGAAAGAATTAAGCAATCTTAGGGTAGTCACATAATTAAAAATGAAGCAATCCTAGGGTAGTCACATAAATTAAAATCAAGCAATCCTAGGATAGTCACTTTAGTTTCTATTTTGGGCTAAAAAGAACTCCATGTTTTTGTGAAGCAACATCTTCACCTAGAATAGCAAATCTTTATTTGGGCTTAAAATTGAATCTTTGTTTGCTTTATTTTAAACGGTGATAGGCCTATGCTCTCCCCTTAACTGGGTGATTAGAATGCCAAACTCATCTATTTCATTTCATGCAATTTCCAATTTTTATAATACCTTTTAGAGAGCCTGCTCTTGTGGGAAAAAGTACTCACCCAAGAGGAATGACTCAAGTGGGTTCAAGCCAAAGCCAGGCTATTCCACCCCACTATAAAATTTAAAGCAAGATTGGGAAAACCCTCTTTTGATGGTAGTGTGCATTGATAACCATCCCCAAAGCCTTTGTTCTAAAGGTAGGGAGGTCTCTCAAGGGAGTATATCATTTGTTGCACCGAATGGAAACCCTTACTATGAACTTAGTGTAGTATCCAACCGAAGTCAGTTTCTGAACGTCATAATAATCACAGTGCAGGGGAGGGAAGAATCTACCCCCAAGATACTCACCATATAACTGCCAAGGACTATTTGCTCAGGGGATCCGGTATCCACTTCCATCAGTATGAGTACGCACCTGGAAAAGACAAAAACACGGGCACCCTTTCAAGGGTGACACGGCTGTGTGAGTTGACGCAGTTCTAAGATGTGTGTTGTTGATTAGTATGATGACCTATCTGAGTACTAAGAGTGAGTCTGTTTGAAATGTTTATCATGTGTAAAACCTGTTAAAACAATTTTTGAAAAACATTTTGATCATACACTTGATGTTTAGCATAGTACTTAAAACAACTATTCTACAAATTGCCTGATGTGTTTTCAATACATTAATTCAGTAAAGATCATCCAAAATTCACAATCACATTGATTACTCTCATGTTACGAGATTGGAAATCCACAATCTTCGTTAAGAAATCCATCCTCAAAAGGATCAAAAAGCCAAAGAAACCCCTTAGCTACAAGAAACTATTGAAGAAAAGACAATTCTTGTATCAAAGTCGAAAGGTTTTACTCAAATATAGAACCTTTCTTCATCGATATCATGATTGTGTTAGAGGTTTTACTGATGATTATGCTATAGAACCATTGTACTCACAAGCTTTCTTTCAAAGAAGAGCCCTTTCTCAAAGGCATAACCATAGTCAACGTATTCGTTTTTGTTATATTCCCCAACCTGCAATTGAATATTCTACTCGTCCAAATCAAATTCTGCAATAGAGAACTCAAATCACATTAGGCATTCATCACAAAATCCATCCTTTTACGAAACTAGGATCAAACTTTATAAAGTGCAAAATCATCTTTTTCTTGATCTTTTGCTTAAATTCCCATCAACAGGATTTTCATCCTTTCAATTGGGGAACAACACAAGCTAAAGATTAGAAACCTTTGTAAGTCATAGAATCTTCATTCTATCCTGACTTTCATACCTATCACAAATTGCACTATTTCATTCTTTTGATCAAAAGTTAGTAGAATTTGGAACAAAGCTTATGCCTATCTTCACGAGATCTCGAAAACACATGGAAAAAGACGAAGGAGAAACCACTACAAGCAAAATGGGTGACCATAATGAGAAAGAAGAGGATACATTTAATGTTGATGAATTAACAGAAGAAAAGCTTCAAGAAGCAAAGCAAGATCCCCAATTCCATACTCTTATGGAAAGGATTTTAGAATGAAACAAAGAAAGATATTTTCTTTCATTAGCTAAACAAGGAGCTAAGTTATCTTACAATTTCGATATAGAAGGGATTAAACAGAATCCTGAAACTCCTCCTACTGACTTTAGTGCCCTTACTCAACAAATAAAAGAATTACAAGGGCAAATAAAGGAGATGCAAGGGGGCACAACAAAGAAGTATGTTTTGGAAGACATATCTCCTTATCCATTCGATAGGAGTCTTCAAATGATCCCTTTTCCAAAACATTGCGAAATCCCTAAATTTGATAGGTACAATGGAAAAACTGATCCCATTGAACATGTGAGGGATTTCCGAAATATGAGTCTAGAATTTGCCTATGACGATACCTATTTAATGCGATTATTTCCACGAAGTCTAGGTGCACAATCCATGGAGTGGCTTTCTAAGATCACTCCCCCCATCAAAACCTTTGAGGAGTTAATGAATCAGTTTATATCACAATACTCCTACAACATTCAACACCAGATAACAATGCTTGATCTTTGTAAAGTGAAATAAAAAGCAGGAGAATCCTTCACTAGGTTTTTGCAAAGGTGGAGAAGGTTGTTTGCGCGATATTCCCGTCCTATTCTTGAAAAGGAAAAGATGGATATCTTCATCAATAGCCTAGATCAAGAATTAAGCTATAGGCTTAACCTTCATTGTCCTCATAACTTTGAAAAATTGATTGAAAATGCAATCACCATTAAGGGGCCTTGGTTAAATGAGGAGTGATAAAACTTGATAATCCAAGTTTATCCAACCAAAACAACAACGATAAAACAAGGTTTTGGAACATAAATAAAAATGTTGTCAATGATGGTATAGTGGATGCAAATAACCTACGAACAAGACCATATATCTTTAATCTATCAAGTGCTCCACGAAACAATCAACAAGCAAATACCAACCAACAAGGAAACAACAATCAACAAGGAAAAAACTCCAAGAAAGAAAGCATGACCAATCAAAATACCAATCAAAATCCTGGTAATTTCAATAACAATCTTGGCAATACTCAAACATCAAATCCGTCAAGACCACCATTCTTTTCAAATCGACAGAATTTTACCACTTTGGGTCAATCTCTCGAGTCTGCTCTCAAGGAGCTTCTTGATAATAAGGTTATCACCTTACCACCACAAAGAGATTATGAGCCACGAGTTAAACCAGCATCATGGAATGACTCGTATTATTGCAATTATCATCGATGTAAAGGTCATAGAACAAATAATTGTCAAGCTTTGCGAAATCTAGTACAAGATTTAATTGACAATGGCACCATTACAATTGAAGGACATCATGCCAATGATAATCATCAAGCATTCAAAGATCCTTTACCGAACTATCAAAAGGGGGAAACATAAGATGCAAAAGCCAAAATCATACATAATGTTGAAGACAATATAATCCATCACATCTATGTTGATGATCAACGGGTTAATGTTATCAAAATCAAGGGAAAACAAGAATATCAACAGGTTAATGTGACTACAAGAGGACAAGCAAAAGTTGTTTTAAAATGAACTTCATCTAAGACAGTTATTCCTTCTCTAAATCATTATAATCTAGTTGATCAATTGAGAAAAACATCAGCGCAAATCTCCATTCTTGAATTTCTTAAAATATCCCCCATACACAAGAATATTTTAGAAGAAGCTCTTGTAAACACAACTGTCGACACTGATCTGGATGTAAACAAATTTCAAGCTATGGTGGGACATTTGTCTTCCCCCACTTGTCTTTCATTTTTTGAAAAAGATGATGCTTCCATGACACATCCACATAATTCATCGCTCTATCTTGAAGTCATGATCCATAAACACCGAATTAGACGTGTCTTAATAGATGGAGGAGTTGGTTTAAACATTTGTACCTTAAAGCTAATACATGCCTTAGGAATATCAGAAAATGAAATTGATCCACAAAGGAAAATAACTATTAAGGCATATGATGATGAAGAAAGAGCTTCTAAAGGACTAATAATGCTACCTATCAGAGTGGGACCTGTTGTGAAAAATACATTTTGTCAGGTTCTAGACCGGGATCTTTCCTATAACATACTTTTGGATCATCCATGGATTCATGATATGCAAGCAGTACCATCAACGTACCATCAATGCCTCAAGTTTCCATACAATGGAAAGGAAATAACTATACAAGCTGATTACAATAGCACACAAACTTGTTCAAATCTCCGAGCAACTCAAGATGCCTTTGTGCCACATAATAGGGAGGCTCTTGTTGTTTCCTCTTCCAATCTACAAGGCCAGCTGCAAGAATTGATAAAAAATCTTGACACTAGGTTAAAATTTAAAGACAAAGGAGTAGGAGAATATTCGCTATCTCTTTCTAGTTTACCTCCTTCTCCGAGATCACATGGTCAGCCAACCTTATTAAATCAAAAGATTGCAATAGCCTCTACATCTCAAGCTTTTGTGCCAATCACAAAGTTTGATGGACAATTCATTAAAGCAAACACCACTGAGGAAGAAGCTGAAGATAGGGACATCCTAAGTTGGCTATACAAAGATGAAGATGAATCTCTCTTGCACATTAAGTTACCTACAGAAAAATATGGTAAGGGGTACGCTATCATGCAGAAAATGGGCTATGAAGGAAATGGTCCCATAGGAAAAAGAAGAGAAGGAATCGTGGAGCCAATTCAACCTATTTCAATACATCCAAATGATAAAATAGGATTGGGATATGGTAAGGATACAGAAGAGTCAGTTTTACAGCAAGCACAACAAACTCATGAAAGAGAATCAATTTTAGATAAACAGTATGAAGATGTCACTCTACAAAAACCTTATGGATCAGTTTTCCAATTGCAGGATGGTTCAGATACTGATTCTAATGAATATGAATGGGACACCATTTATAATGATGAATTTTGGAGAGACAAACAAGTTGATACCATACACAAATATGCACATGTTCTCATACAAGGAGAAGGTTCAAGGCCTCCACTTGATTATGTTTTACAAAGCGATCATGACTCAAGTGAGGATGATTCATATTTTAACGAGATTGACAATCAATAAGAGAATACCATCATAGACCTTGTCTACCATGAAGATGATAACCACATCATGACTTTGACAGCCCAAGACCTTACCCAACCTAATGATCCCATGCCTTTAGTTTATCTAGAACTTATTGATTGGGACAATGATGCACCTATCCACATCCCTACATTTCATGATGATGAGGACATTATAAATTTCCTTTGTTCCTCTAAAGAGGAAAACAATTGTTTCATCCAAGAATTCCATACTTACGATTTTTATAAGGAGGGTGTCAAGTCTCTTAGCTACAAAATAAATGAAATAAAAGATGGATCTATCGGTGAAAACCGAAAAATGGCAGTGGTAGATCACAACAAGAGAAAAATAAAGAGCGAATCTGATAGTGAAAACCTTTCTGAGGCACTGAAGGATGAGAAACTTGACACTCTTCCCAAGCATTATCATGAAAGATCTTCTATTTTGATCAAACCAATAGAATCAATCAACATAAGTACAGCAGAGCAGCCAAAAATCTTGCAACTTGCAACATCATTAATAGTTGAAGAAGTATTGAAATTCATGGAGTTCTTGAAGGAGAATCAAATCAACTTTGCTTGGTCGTATGTTGATATGCCTGTGTTAGATCCTAATCTGATAATGCATCATTTATCTATAAACGCAGGGGCAAAACTTATGAAGCAAAAACTCAGAAAAATGCATCCACATGTTGCATTATTGGTCAAAGAGGAATTAAAGAAGCTTTTAGATGTTGGATTCATTCAGACTATTGACTATGCAGAATGGATTTCCAATATTGTACCTGTTTCAAAGCCAGATGGAAGGATTAGAGTTTGTACAGATTTCAGAGATTTAAACAAAGCTTGTCCCAAAGATGACTTTCCTTTGCCAAACATAGATATGATTGTTGATTTAACTACTGGCCATGCAATGCATTCATTCATGGATGGATTTTTAGGATACAACCAAATAAAGATTGCACCAGAGGATCAAGATAAAACAGCGTTCACATGCCCTTGGGGTACCTATTGCTGGAACGTAATGCCATTTGGGTTAAAGAACTCTGGAGCTACTTATCAAAGAGCAATGACAACCATTTTTCATGATATGATGCATACATTCATGGAAGATTACGTTGATGATTTACTTGCCAAATCTCATACACGAGAAGGACATCTAGAAATCTTGTCAAAAATCTTTACCAGAATGGAGAAGTTCAATGTTTGACTCAATCCAAAGAAATGTGTCTTCGACGTTACATCTAGTAAACTCCTAGGATACATTGTTTCAGAAAAGGGCATAGAGGTTGATCCAGAAAAAGTACAAGCTATAATGGACATGCTGCCACCATGAAATATCAGTCAGCTTCGATCATTGCAAGGACGACTATAGTCCATCAGAAGGTTTATAGCTCAACTGGCAGACAAAAGCTTACCATTTACACATTTATTGCATAAAAATGTCCCATTCAAATGGGAAGAAAAATGTGAAGCAGCATTCAATCAGATCAAGCAATATCTTATGAACCCACCAGTTTTAATTCCACCCATTCTAGGAAAGCCACTCATACTCTATATTTCAGCAACAAAAGTATCCTTGGGAGCATTATTAACACAAGAGGATTCTACAAGAAAAGAAAGGGCCATATACTATATCAGTAGAACTTTAACAAGTCATGAATTAAACTACACTTTCATTGAAAAAGCTTGCCTCGCAGTGGTGTTTGCTTCTCAAAAGTTGCATCATTATATGTTGGCTCATATAGTTAAGCTGATAACCAAAATTGATCCACTAAAATACCTTCTAAGCAGAGCTACTTTAACAGGAAGACTTGCAAAATGGGTAATGATCTTAAGTGAGCTTGACATTCACTATGTAGATCAAAAAGCTATTAAAGGATAGGTCATTGCAGATCAGTTGGCTGAAGCACCTTTACAAGAAGAAAATCCAATGCACATTGAGTTTCTTGATGCAGATGTCTTCATAGCAACAATTTAGAAATCATGGACATTGTACTTTGATGGATCCTACACACAACAAGGCTTGGGGGCAAGAATTCTTTTTATCACACCTGAAGGAGATAACATTCCAAAATCATATTGGTTGATGTTTCCTAACACAAATAACATAGCTGAATATGAGGCATTGCTCATAGGGATAAAGATAGCCTTGGAATGGCGAATTACAGAGCTGCAAGTCTACGGTGATTCACAACTTGTCATTAATCAAATCAATGATGATTATCAAATTAAAGATGATAAGTTACTACCTTATAAGAACATGGTGGATAATTTCAAAAAGTATTTTGTGTCAATCAAGTTTTCACAAATCTCAAGGATTGATAATAAAGTTGCAGATGCAATGGCTACAATTGCTTCCTTGTTACAATTGTCAGAAGATCAAAAACGGTACGAATTTTTGTGGAACAATTATTTTCTCCTGCCTATGATAATCCTGAGACTCAATTCATATATCATTTAACCAGATCTAATTCACCTTTATATGGCAAGACTTATACCTACCTGAAAGACAACATTTTACCTCTGGACTTATCTCGAAACCAAAAAAGGAATTTTATACACCAATCGTCTCGTTATACCTCGATCGCCGACATCCTTTACCGACGTGGTCTTGATGGTACACTCCTTCGATGTCTCAAACGTGATGAATCTGAAAAAGCCTTATAAGAGGTTCATGGTGGTATTTGTGGAACTCATTCAAGTGGTTTAACTTTAGCCAAGAAACTTGTTAGAATGGGATATTATTGGCCTACCATGGAGAAAGATTCTTTTACTTTTGTCAAGAAGTGTTCTATATGCCAAATCTATGGGAATCTTATTCATGCACCTGCACAGGAACTACAACCTTTCACTCCGACATGGCCTTTTTCTCAGTGGGGACTATATCTTGTTGGAAAAATTCATCCTTTGTCATCAAATGGGCATAAATTCATTATTACAGCTACGAAGTATTTTACAAAATGGATCGAAGCTATTTTTTTGACGACCATGACCGGTAAACAAATCTCTTCATTCATTCTGAATTACATCATTTGTAGATATGGAATTCCTAATTCTATCATTACTGATAATGGGAGGCCTTTCAAGAATCAGGATGTTGACCAACGTTGTGAAATATTTCACATCCAACACAGGTTCTCTACACCTTACTATCCACAAGGAAATGGTCAAGTGGAAGCTTCAAACAAAACAATCTTGAAGATCTTGAAGAAGACAGTAAATGATGCAGGTCATGATTGGCATGTCTAATTAAATCCAGCTTTGTGGGCATACAAAACCAGTATTCGCACACCAATAGGAGCTACACCATATGCCTTGGTCTAAGGATCAGAAGCAATCTTACCACTAGAGGTTGAAATACCTTCACTTTGGGTCTCACTCAAAGGACTGATAAATGATGAAGACTACTGAGTATCCTGCCTACAAGAGTTAGAACTATTAGATGAAAGACGTCAACATGCAGCTGACCATTTGAAGGGTTATCAACAAGTTATTTCTTGTAGTTATAATCATAGAGTTAAACCATGGACATTTCAAGTAGGTGACTTAGTCTTGAGAGAAAATCCCGGTAATCAGCAAGACAAGGAAAAGAAAGGAAAATTTGAACCAAACTGGCTTGGTCCATTTGTCATCATTGCAGCGTATGGTTCTAGTGCATATTAGTTATCTACGTCAGAAGGGGACCTGTTTGAAGAGCCAATCAACAGCATTCATTTGAAGAAGTTCTATGTCTAAAAAAATCAAAAAAACCAAAAAAAGTCCTAAAAAAATCATAAAAATTAGAAACAGTCTTGAAGAAATCATAAAAATCAAAAAAAGTCCTAAAAAAATCATAAAAATCAGAAAAAGTCCTTAAAAAATCATAAAAATCAGAAAAAGTCCTAAAAAAATAATAAAAATCAAAAAAAGTCCTGAAAAAATCATAAAAATAAGAAAAAGTCCTAAAAAAAATCATAAAAATCAGAAAAAGTCCTGAAAAAGTGCAATAAAAACAAGTGGTGAAAACTTGGAAAATAGGCACTACTTGTGATCTAAATAGACTCCTCCATCTATTAGCTTATGTCTTGCATTCACTTTTGGCATCATCCATTCATATCTATCATCTGTACATATCTTTTATATCCATCTCATATGACAAGAATCCATATGTTTCATCATGGCTTGATGAAATTTGTACATATCTTTAATCTTTAGGTTGTGTTTACACTGGGGGTAGCAACACAGATTAAACAAGAGAGGGGCAATGAGCTTTTAGAATATCACAAAAAGACACAAGACGGTTTGCCAAAATGCAACAAACATTGACATATCGAATCAACCACAACATGCTTATTCAACGCCAATTGAAATCAAAACAACATGATCCAAACAAACATCAAAACAAGAAAATAAATGTTGATAACCAAGTTGGATGATCTTAATTTGAATAATGTTTGACATACTTTAGGCAAGATTTGAATGGTTGATTGATTTTATATCATATCTCTGGAGCAATTCAATGATGTACTGAACTAGAAAAGCAAGGAAGGAGTATGATTTTTCTTTGTCTATTGTTTGTGAGGAAATCATTAGTACTATGCAAATTGGTCACGAGACGTGCTCTACTAAGTATCATTGATGACATTTTGGAATTTGCATGGGAAATGGGTTAACTCTTGTATATTTATGCAAGCAATACTCAGGTCATCTCAGTTTAATTATACCTAGATGCTTGTATTATCTTGCTATATCAAAATTTATGAAAGCAATACTCAGGTCATCACTGGTGCTAACATACCCTTTGATGCTTGTATTAGCTTTCAACATTTCAATGCTCTATGATGACACAAAAAGCACAAATAAGCTCTCAGAATGGCAATATTGTATAGATACCCTGCATGGTTAGTATAGATTGCATTCATGTTAGAATCTGCATTTTACATTTCTAGATTTTTCCAAAAAGCTGGCAAAGTATAAAATGTTTCATATCTTTTTGAATAAAATGACTGAGTACATTTTGGCATTCACAAAAACATCGTTTCATACATTTTTCGTATATATTTGCATCAGAAAATCATAAAAATAAAGTATACATCATAATCAAAACATTCATAAACATTCATAAATTGAACCATTCCTCATATTCATACAATCATGCATCAAATATATTTCACTCATTTCATAAATCATGCATACATATAGATCATAAGCATAAAAATTGAGAAACCATTATATCATAAAACATCATGCATATAGAAAATAGACGCATTTATCTCATCATAAATCATCGCTGCATTTCATATATCTCGAAAATGAATGTCAAAATGTACAAGGATGTCAACTACACATGATATAACATCATCAAAAATGAGATCATCTCAGGGTGTATACAAATGTCTCAACAGAGTATCACTAAAACATCATGTGCAATACACTAGGCAGTGCTATCCTTTGATGGTGCTAGTCTGGGACCTGTCCCACCTACACCTGATGGACCTGCTCCACCTGTCCCTAATGGTCCTCCTGGAGGTAATGGTTGTGTCACACCCCTACTAGTGGTCCGAGAGTGACTATGAGTAGACCGATACTGTGTATAACTCTCCCTCCACTCAGGTGGTACCACATCATGATACCTGGTCCTATAAAACTCTGCCTCCCGGGTGGCTCTGGTCACCTCTCTCATCATGTCACCAGGCAAGGTACTTGCTGCTACTCTCTATAGACTATCAGCTAGAGCGATGGCCTGCTCTCCCTGTTGTCTGGCTATATCTCTCTCTGCAGTAATTGTCCTCAACTATCCCTGAAGCTATGTAATCAAGGTCTATTCCTGTGCTAACTAACCTTGTAAGCTCTGCACTGTACTCTGCAAAGAGGATATATGACTCGTCATCACTGGATCTACTAAAGATGATGGATCTGTATGTCTCATCCGCGGTCCACCTCTACCACCTCTCCTACTACCTCTACCACCACCTCTCCCAATGCCTCTACCACCATCACCATCTCCTCCACTCTCCTCATCATCACTATCGCCCTCTGACTCATCATCACTACCTCCACTCTCCTCATCATCATCATCTCCCTCTGAATCATCACCCTCTGAAGCTGTCTCTCTCTATCGTCTCTGATCGCCTCTCTGTGGTCTTTGTATAGCAACTAGAGCAACAGGCTCATCAGGATCAAACAATCGTGGTGCAGGATGCTCTAACACATACTGACCATACTCTAGCGTCGTCCCTCCATCAGGGATATCAGTTTAGTAATCCCACATCACAACTCCTAAACTAGTGAACTCTACCACTGCTGCCTCATAAGAAATCTATGAACCCTACACTGCAATCTCTGGCTGTTGCCATGCATAAATGGCAGAACCCATAGGCATACCCTAAATCCGACCGTACTATCGACATACTCGTCCAGCAAGAAATCTCTGAATAATCCACGAAGTACAGCCAATAAGATATCTGGACGTACATACATAAGGCATCTCCCTCGCATCCTCTGGCCATGCCTCACAATCTACATATGGCCGCCAGCATGTTGTATCAAGATCATCTAAGAGATGTTGTCAATGATCTAGTTTGCCCAGTCTCGGCTGAGCAATAATATCACTATATCCCCATCTGTATGATCGACCGACAGGTCATCATCCACGAGTCAACGGTCACATAATGGAAACATGCTCCCATGCCCATATCTGTAATAACGAACAGCCAACAGCAAAACTCTGGCCTCTACCGTATACAATATGATGTAACTCATCATATAAATGCACAAGCATGCATGATCCCCACGCATACCATGTACCCTGCATCACCATCCTCTCCAGCACATGACCCCACCCTACTGCAAACCCCTTTGACCTATGGTCGGGGCACAAAACACCTCCAATGAAACCTGTAAGTACAGACGGTAAGGGTGGATATGAATCTGTCATCTCGCCCCATGGGATGAAGTATCCAGCAATCTGATCATCTCTAAAAATCCGTCTCAAAGCATCAGTGCCTCCAACCTCTCGGCTATCAAAAACCACTATCTCGCCCATCACTGGGATCCTCAAAATACGGTACACGTCCTCTAGCGTCACAGTAATCTCTCTGGTCGGTAAATGAAATGTGTTGGTATCACTATGCCACCGCTCTGCGAGTGTTGTCAATAAAGCTCTGTTAAGGTGCACCTCAGGCATGTCAAGCAACTTAGTCAATCCACATGCCTCGATCACATCCTGATCTGACTGTAACAATTTTGGAATCAATGTCCAAGTACTCGGGAATGTCTCCCGTAATTGCAAAACGCCCAATCTCTCCTGTTGAAACATCATCAAAGCAAAATCAATATCAAATCATCACAACTCATCAATAAAATCTGAATATCAATCAAACAATTTGTTCTTCATCATCATGAAAAGAAAATTAATCAAAATCGTGTTTGTTTTTAACAACTTTAGAAACAAACATATCAATCAAACAATTTGTTCTTCATCATCATGGAAAGCAAATTAATCAAAATCATGTTTGTTTTTAACAACTTTAGAAGCAAACATATCAATCAAACAATTTGTTCTTCATCATCATGGAAAGCAAATTAATCAGAATCATGTTTGTTTTTAACAACTTTAGAAGCAAACATATCAATATCAAACAATTTGTTCTTCATCATCATGGAAAGAAAATTAATTAGAATCATGTTCGTTTTTAACAACTTTAGAAACAAACTTATCAATCTTATTTGTTTTTAACAACTTTAAAAAAAAATTATCAGCTATTATTTGTTTTCCAAATGACTTTGGGAATAAATTTATCAATTACAACAACATCCAATCATGGGCTCTATGAAAATGGTCAAGGGTGCTACGGAATTCATCATGGGTGCTATAATATCAAGAGCGCTATAGAACGCATCAAGGGCGCTACAGAACTCATCATGGGCGCTACAGGATCATAGGTGCTACAGAAAGGATCAAGGGCGCTACAAAAAGTGTTATAGGTGCTACAAAATCAAATGCGCTATGGAAATTATCAAGGGCGCTATGAAAATAATTAAGGGCGCTAAAATACACTTTCACAATCAAAACATCGATGAACGTGCAACGAACGAAAATTTTTCAAAAAATAGAGGTTTAACGGGGTACATATCGAAGGTCCATAGTGCGCCGGCCACTGATGTCGTCGGATGCGCTCGAAATGGTGTTAGTGAATCGGAAGTGCCATAATTATCTCTTTAGAGCTCAAAATTTACAATTTTTACTAGGTTAAAATGGAAAATGACATGGAAAATGACATTTTTAACCTATTTAATGGCAAAATTGGGGCATTTTAGCACATTTTATCATAGCAGGGGCAATTTTGATCATCAAATTTACATTTCACATCTCTTCGAGTCATTTTCTTCACATCATTATTTTCAAACGATGAATCAACATCTTCAAAAATCATGAAAAAAATCATAAAAATCGAAAAACATTTAAAAAATTTTGAAAATTCACAAAAATCAAAATTTTATCGATTCATCGTCCGAGGGGGCATATACCTATCAACATTCGACAGTCAGCATCTAGGGCAAATTTCAAAATTCTTTGAAGCAATGCGTAAAACACATCACTTCAAAGCGGGGCAAAATGTATACACCTGAAAATGGTCACATCACAATAGTCTGGTAATTAATTAAATATTTTTAATATTTAATTAAATCTCTGAATTCAATCTACATTATTCATTCTTTCATCTCGATTTAATCACTTTTCTTATCCATTTCTTAATTAATTAAATAAACATTACGATTTATTTATATTAATTATCATATAATCTTAACTTGAATATTTTATTTAAATTTAGATCATATATTCTTTTCTTCTAAAAATCCTTAACATTCATTCAAAATACCATTCACAATTAAATATTCCAAATATTTAATTAATTCTTCTAATTTGATTCCAAGTATTACATTTTCTTCTAATATTCATTCACAATTAAATATTCCAAAATATTTAATTAATTATTCTAAAGTCTATTCACAATTAAATCTTCTATAGTCCTAAAATCAAAAATCAAACTCACATAAATGAAATTAAATAAATTTATTTATTTAATTTGCATTATCTTCAACAACTATGAAACAAACTGCCAAAACAGAAAAATTAATTTCTCTGTTCCTATGCAAGCTTGTTCCTGTGGGTTGAAGACAGGCTTTCATTCTTCTCTCCAACCTCCCAACATCTTCCATATTCCTCTCAACCTCTCCATCTCTCACCATTCAAACTTACCAGACAACCTCACAGCCGTTGATCCTTGCCAGCCAGGCTCTTGCCTGCAAAAAAACTATAAAAAGACTACCAGGTCTTTGAAATCAGAGAGAAGATTTCAATAGGATAACTATACCAAATTTTCAATAGCATAGCTTTTAGCATTCATAAGCATTCTAGCATCATAGCATAGCATAGTAGTATTTCATATCATGGCCTATTCATCTCATTTCATAGCATCCACAATTCACAGCCCCTGTGTATATCTGCATCAGCATTTTCACTCCACCAGCATATAGGATAGAGAAGCTCCTTCCTTTGCATACTCATTCTATAGGTTGCCATTCGGAGAAGCTTTGCTTACACAATCTGAGAGCAACAGCTTCAAACAAATCCCTGGAGATAGAGGAAAATGGAACGACTCTGAAGAAGCTTCGTTTGTTTCCTTTGAATTCAATTTATTTAGTTTTCTTCAGTTTAATGTTTCATTTTGTGTGATTTGTTTATTTATTTTGATACACATCTTTCTATCACACAGGTAGTTTAGATATCTATAGAAAAAGAGAATATAAAATTTGTCCTTTGCTCAATATATGCTTCAAGTGAATACAAGGAGAGGATAGAGTTGTGAAAGTGGATGTACAATATACATTATATTCCATTGATAGTAGGAGAATATTTCAACACATTTGAAAACACTACGGACAAATATGGTGGTGTAAATATGGGTTGGAAAGAGGGAGAGAAATACTTTTGGTATAGAATGAAAAAAAAAATCTATTTGATCCTATGGAAGGAATGAAAAAGGAAAGAAAATATATATAGTTCACATGGTGTAACTTTCAGAAAGATAATAAAAGGATTTACTCTAGGTTGGACAGGTTCTATTCTAATAGGGATTCAAGTGTGATACAACTAAACGAGAGGGATAGAGCAAAGGTGTACGCTTGCACATTATCAGACCATCATCCTATCAATGTGAAGATCATAGTAGAAAAAGAGAAGCCCAAAGAAGGTAGGAAGGATGGAAAATTCATACTAAATACCAATTTTCTAAATGATGAGGACTATAATGAAGCTATCTTTATCTTTAGAGAAATTAACAAATGGATGCTAAAAGACAAATTAACAATTGAGAGACCGAATGAAAATGTTAAAGGTTGGAAAACTATATTCCAGACTATAGGAAAGAAAAAAATCTATGATTAACAAGAGATATAAAAATACTCTTCTAGAAAACCTATTCAAACCAAAAGCTAAATTGCAAAGTGACCCTAAGAATGAAAAATTGAATCAGGAATTAATATTCAATAAAAACTCATTGAGAAAATTTCAAACTAATAAGATTCAAGGACAAAAGATAAGAGAAAAAATGGATTGGTTAAATAATGGAGACAAAGGTTCTAAATTATTCTTCAAAGTTCTCAAATAAAAAGTGCAACAAAAAAGTAGGATCAATATGGATAGGAAACAAGTTTTTAAATGACCCAAAATAAGTAAAAAAACAATTTTATTACTTCTACAAAAACTTGGGTCATTTAAAATTAAAAACTTAAGAGAATATATAAATAAGGAAGAGTTAATAAAAGCAATTTAGGTTCTCAACAATGATAAATATCTAGGGACAAATGGTCTACCTATAGAATTCTTCAAGAAAAACATAAATTGGGTAAGTAAAGACCTACTACGTCAATTTTACATTGAATCCATTAAGAGAGGCTATCTTGGAGAAAATATCAATAAATTCATAATCAAACTACCAGGTCTAAAGAAGAAGATGAATCTTTAGTTAAAAATTGAAGACCAATCACCTTACTAAATGTTTCATACAAGATATTAGCAAAGGTCTTAGCATTGAGACTAGTAGATATCCTCCCTTCCTTCGTTAGCAGCACTAAAACAGGGTTCATCAAAGGTAATACATCCTTGAGAACCTATTAACAAGTTGGGAATCTATAGAATGGGCAAAGGGTTCCAGCCAGAATATAGGCATTCTCCTTCTTGATTTTGAAAAGGCATATGATAGGGTCGAATGGCCTTTTCTATTGATGACTCTAGAAACATTTGGATTCCCAATTGAATTTTTTTAGATGGTAAGCACCTTAATGCAAGATGCAATTTCACAAGTGGATATAAATGGATCTCTTTCAAACCGGTTCTCACTATAGAGGTCAATAAGGCAGGGGTGTCCTCTTGCCCTAGCACTATTTGTGATTGTCTCATATGCTATTTATTATCTGTTAAGAGATTCAACTGATAGGTCCAGGGTTAGAGGACTAACCCTACTTAATGAGGAGGATCTCTTAAACATCCAATCTACAGATGATATTTCCTTATTTATCAATCTTGAAGAAATAAAATTTGAGAATCTAATGCACAAATGGAGTATAGTATGTGTAGGTTATGGGGAAAAATATCTAAGGAAAAATCCATCATGTTAAGTTGGGTAAACACCCCCCTAAATGGTTCACCAAATATGGACTTCAATGGAGAGGGCCACATAAACAGTTTAGATACATGGGTGATCCCACAATAGTGGGTTACAGTTTTGGGCCAAACATGACATTGAATTGATTTTTTTAACTAAATCTTCACTTTTGGGAACCTATAGCTGCTAAACCATGAGGAATTTGAAGATGATGCAAACTAGTGATTTGTGACATTTTTTTCTATAGATTCTAAATATATATTTTAAAAAACAATTGGAATCAGATTGCATTTACTTTTCCATCTCCTTCAAAAACTAGTTTTTATCAGTAAACACCATTTTTAAAGAGTGATGCTCACTGTAAACAACATAACTTTTTTTCTATGAAGGATAAAATTCTAAATTTTTCAAATTTAGATTTGTAACTACAATATCTAGTACGCTCATTTGGTTTCATAGTGTTTTATTGAATTTATTTTCTTAATAAAGTGTTGAAGTCAAACCAATTACAATTTAGACATGGGAGGACCGTATACAATATAAAAAAATTGTATTTATTGAAATTCAATTTTTCTTTTCTTTTGGATCAAGGACTCCAATACCTAGCATGGAAATATCTTTTAGATTTTTTTTTACAATCTACTATTTTTCTAGATGTGCAGAATAGAGAGCTTGATTTTCAATGAAAAACCTATGTTTAATTAAACTAAAAAAAATACATAATAAAACCAAAATATATGAAAATTATATTTGATGGATAGCCCGTTCTAAGAACTATAATCATTTGGTTGGGTCTATGAAGTTGATTCCATTTTCATCTTCAACACAAGCTCCAAAAGACAAAATTTTGTAGAAAATTGCTAGAGAAGCTCAAAGAAGGGAAAAAAGGGGGGTTTGAGCGAACCCCCCTAGACCCCTTCGGACAAAGGGGGGTTCTCTAGAAGGGGGGTTCACTCAAACCTGCCTTTTTTTCCCTTCTTCCCCTTGAATCCTGCCATAAAGGGGGTTCAAGTGAAGGTACTATTTAAAAATGGATTTTCTCAAAGGGGGGTGTTTAAGCGAACCCCAAAAAGGGTTCACTCAAACACCCCTTTCAAGCGAACCCCTATAAACCTAATTTTCTTTTGGAGATTTTTTGCATTTTTTCTTCGTGAAGGGAATTGTAACCCACTTATGTGGGATCACCCACATGGGTATCATGTTTTTTTTTAATCCATCCTTGAAAGATATGTGGAATTGGATAAAAGAAAAAATTGATAAAAAGATAGACAAATGGAACAAACAATACCTATTTGTGGCTGGGAGACAACAAATGTGTCAAAAATTTGCTCCTCTTATAATCTTTATTACTATTTTGTGTGGTTGTATAAAAATTACTAAATAAATGGCATCCAAAAGAAAAAAAGATAATTCTTATGGTTTGATGGGAAAGGAAAAAAGAAAATAAATTAGTGAGATGGGAATGGTGTTTTATTGATAAGAGTGGAGGAGGACTAGGACTTAATAATTAATTATTAAGTGTGCACACTAGGGTTTCCTTTAGGGTTATGCATACATTGCTTTTATAAAGCAAATCATCTCATGTAATTTATGAATTCCTGAATAATATTATTTTCACATCTTCACACAAAGCTCTTGCTTTTTTCTATTTTTCTCTTATGTGGAAGGCTTTTCTGGTTTGCATGTTTGATCTTGGTTTCTAATAGTAATGTGGGTCTTGTAGCCTCAATATCAGCTTGTTCCTCTTCTTTGTCTAAGATGGTTGTTGTGTTTCTCCACTGGGTGTTTGTTTCTTTTATTTCAAAAGTGAAGCTTCTCAAATTGCTAATGAGATCGGTTTGTTCTCCATTAGTGAGTTTAAAGTTTGGTTGAATTATAGCACCTAGAATATCAAGTTGTTCAATAGGATAAAATGGTCTCCAAATAGTCATGTGGGGTTCATTTGTCAAATTATATTTCTTAATGGGTTCATTTTACCACAATCACTTGTCTAGATTAAGTTTTCAAACTAAATGTTTATGTCAAAAATGCCATAACTTTCACAATGTCCATTTTGTGAGAATCATGAGGTTGAATCCATAATTGCCTATGTTGTCTTTGGAAAATATGGATTTTGATATAAGTCAAGATATTTATAAATCTCTAAGGATGGAATCCTTAGGACAAGCAGCAATATCAAGGCTTTTTCAAGAGGCATCCATATTTAGGCCAAAGTGTTTGAAAGTTTGACAAAGATAGTGAATGTTTGTTTTTCCATTGTTTTGGAACCAAGCAAAGTATTAAACTAACTCACAATCATTTACAACCCTAGGTTTTAAATGGATATATTTTTTGATTCCCCACTTAGATTTCTCCAAACATTAAACAATGCAAACAGTTAGAGATTTGATGACACTGGCTCCCCTCCACAGCACACACTTCTCGAGAACACCAAATCTCAAAATCCTTAAAATTCATATATCAAAAGGATTTTTATGTTTCTACAATTGAATAGTAAGAATGTGGGGCGGCTTTAGAACGACTGTTCTTGCACCAACAAATATAACGACTGTTCTTGCACCAACAAATATTAAGGATTTTTGGCTTCTAAACAAGGGTTTGTAGTAAGGGCTTCCAGTTTAGGGGGTGCAATGATAAAATCCATCAAGAGGTTTCGCAACCCTTAGAACAAGGGCTTTACACATAATAAAGATATTGGGGGAGAGCTATCATGTACCGCTTCCCATTGATCACAATTTTCATTGCAACCACACATTTATATAGCGGTTTGGAAGATTTTGGCTTTACCTCATAACCACTTGGGTTGTTCCCTCCTTTTGAAGTGGGGAGGTAGGCCCTCTAAAGGTAAAAAATAGCGAGGAAGTACATCTGTAGTTCAATCATCTTCATTCATATTAAAAAAGAGAACACATGTTATGCCTTCTTCTCACACTCACAAAGGGGTTTAGTTTTAATCCAAATTGAAAGATGTAGGTGATTATACAAAGTGTTAAGGAATGTTTTTGTTTCTCAAGATCATTGAATGGTTTGAGAGAATTGCATGCACATTCAATAAAAATGTTGTAAACCACAAAACATGGAAAACAATTGTAAATTTTAACCCCTAAGCTAAGAGACTTCGTTTAATTGCACCAAACAAAATATGAAATTTGTGTTGTTCAATTTTAAACCCAAAAGACAATGATGAGATGAGGGTTCAATTTTAATCCTGTTTGAGCGTTCGCTTTAAACCCCAAAAAAATAGTGATGAGAGCAAACTTTGGAAATAAATTTTAAGCCCAATTGAAAGCTAGTTGGTCCTAAGATTGTAAGTTTTAAAACCCAATGGAAACTTAGTGGTCCTAAAGCATGAATTAGAAAGCATGAAAGTTGGGTTATAATTGCCCCAAAGTGTCAAACACTTGTTACAATCATAGAATTTCAAGATAGGAAAGCTTTCTTCACTTTAGCTCCATATCGCTCAACCTACAAAACCATTGTAGTCTAACAACCAAAACACAATTAGAAGTGTATTAGTGATCTGATAAATCAAGGAAATTAAAGTACATGTCAAAAAAATGATCATAAAACTTCTTACTCTAGTTGGGTGTCGTTGCACACGATAGCGTCGCAATTTGAAGTCTGGGCATCACTTTGGGGAAAATGAGCGTCACTCTGCAGCAAAAATAGAGAGCATGATAGCATCAAGATTTTCTTGGGTGTTGCTTTAATGGATTTGGGGGTGTCATCTTTTGAAGTTTTTGATACATCTATATTAAATCAGTGTCACCAAATTTAAATTCACGGCAATGCATTTAATCAACATCAGTGTTTCAAAATGCAATAGTGTCACTATATGGTGACGCTCTTCAAAGTGCATCGCTATTTGTGATTTGGGCATCATTGTATCCTGCAAAATAGCAAACAAACAGAATTCGAGCTAAAAACTAGTTAAATTAACGGTTTTCCCTCCTTCTAGCGCTAGAATGTGAGACAAGGATTGTCAAGGTGGGTTGATTACACTTGATCCATGATGAATCAAAGAATAACTTAGCCACTACACCTCAATCACAAACAAGATCATTCAAATTGAAAGTTAAACTTAGCACTTATTGAAACTAAAAGTTACAAACTATGAAAATAGTTAAATTCCTACTCTAACCCATTTGAAACTTATCCTGTTTTGGAATTGGTGTTGTGTTAATGTGGAACAACAACCCTTTCCCAATCTCATGGTTAGTGAGCTTGTTTCAATCGATTCTATGGAATAGAATCGATGAAACCATTGTGATAAATGCATGAAAACCTAATTTATGCTAAATTAAACATAATGCAAGCTAAATTAGCATGATTCTATGCTAAAATTGATCTAATTATGCAATTGGTAAGCTAATCTAAGCTAATTCTAAGCTAAAACTTGGAAACCCTAATTTATAAACAAACTGAGATGGATGCATGGAAGCCATTAATGGATGTCTTAAGCTATTATGCAACTAAAATGAACTAAATTAAGCTAAAAGTGAGTAAATTGAGAGTGTGAGTGTGAGTGAATTCAATAGCATGACATTGCAATTGAAAGATGGATCCATTTGTCTCCAAATAGTGTCCTATTTATAGGAAATTAAATGAGAAATGGAGGGTTGAGATCAAAAAGATCAAGCAACTGTTGGGGATGAAAGGAAGAAGAGGCATGGATCATGGATTCTTATCAACAGATGAGAATGCATGATGGTATTTAATCAAGGGCTCACATTTGCTCCAAACAAACACACTTTTGACCTACTCACACAGGTCAAGGGTGACTTGTTGAAAAGGTTAAAGGTTTAGCTTGTTCAAGAAGCCAACTGAGTTAATTGGAGGAGAGAGAATATTCTCATGGGTGAGGATAAAAGATATTTTGCAAATTAAAATAATGTTTTAATTGTGCAAAAAAGGGATAAGGAATGTTCCCCTTTTTAGAGGAAAATTAGTTTAATTACTAATTAAACAAGGTTTAATCATGCAATTAGGGGATTAGAAGAATTAAAGGGATATTCATTAAATTAAATGATTTAATTAATGGGGGAGAGATGAAATGACATTTAATTAAATAACTTAGGGTTATTTAATTAAATAAGATGACTTAGGAAATTAAATTGAATAATTTTATTTATTTTATTTCATGAGATGAAATGTTAGGGTGCAGGGGGAATGAATTAACCTGAATTGATGAATTAGGTTAATGGATGAAAATGATGTCATTAATTAAATTAGCTAGGTTAATTTAATTAATTAAGTGAAAATAGGATGGGTTTAAAGAGGAAATGATGTTATAAATCTGTTTCGAGTGTATGATATCATTCAAGACATTTTTCAGTGTCTACAGTCCCAAGACCTACAAATAAGAATGTGATAGAAACTAAATGGGTTTTTAGGAATAAATAGAATGAGGATGGAAAAGTTGTTAGAAATAAGGCTATACTTGTGTGTAAGGGCTACTCACAAGCGGAAGGAATATATTTTGAAGAGAATTTTGCTCTGATGGAAAGGGTGGAAGCCATTAGAATGTTTTTGGCTTTTACAACCCATAAAGACTTCAAGGTTTATTAGATGGATGTGAAATCTGCATTCTTGAATGGTGAGCTAGAAGAAGAGGTGTACATCGAACAACTAGAAGGTTTTATGTTATCAAATGATGGTTATATGGTCTGGAGGTTGAAGAATTCATTGTGTGGACTCAAAAAAGATCCTAGAGGTTGGTATGCAAGGTTAGATAAGTACTTGTTACATCAAGGATTCAAAAAAGGTATTGTAGATAGAAACCTTTACTTCAAGGTTGAGGGAGAACAAATCTTGATTGTGGTAGTGTATGTGGATGACATTATCTTTGGAGGAAATGAAGGTATGTGCAAGAAGTTTTAGAGGAGATACAAAAATAATTTGAGATGTTAGTGTGTGGGGAGATGAATTTCTTCCTTGGATTACAAATCAGTCAATCAGAAAAAAGGTATTTTCATTTCATGATCAAAGTATGTCAAGGAAATGTTCAAGAATTTTGGGATGGAGGATTCTAAACCAATGTGTACCCCTATGGTTATTGGTTGTAAGCTGAGCAAGAATTATGAATCTCCTAAAACAAATAAGAGAAAGTATAGATCAATGATTGGTGGATTGCTATATCTAACTGCTACTAGATCGGATATCATGCATTCACTTTGTCTTGTGGAAATATTTTAGGAAGATCCCAAAGAATCGCATGTTGCATTAGTAAAGAGGATATTTAGATATTTGAAGGAAACTCTGAATTTTGGTTTGTAGTATATTAGGGATGTCGATTTCTTCTTGAGTTCATATACAAATTCAGATTGGGTAGATTGTACAGATGATAGAAAAAGTATAAGTGGAGGTGTTTTCTTTCTTGGAAGTAGTTTGGTTTCATGATTGAGTAAGAAGTACGATTCAATGTCATTATCTACTATAGAGGCAGAATAGATTGCAATAGCATCATGCTATACACAGGTGTTATGGATGAAGCAAACATTGAAGGATATCAGAATATCATATGATGAACCTATTTCTATCTTGTGTGATAACACAAGTGCTATCAATATTTTAAAGAACTCGGTAATGCATTCATGAACAAAACATATCTCTATCCAATATCACTTCGTAAGAGAGAGTTGCACAGAATGAAGTGAAGTTGGAGTATGTGCCTACAAAGGATCAAGTTACAGATATCTTTACAAAGGCTCTTCCTAAAGATACTTTTGAGTACCTCTAGCAGAAGTTGGAGGTTATTTCCCCTCCCTCTTTCAACTAGATGCATAAGATGGTGCATCTTTCTAGGTGAGAATTCAAGATACATTCTCCATTTTGGACTAATGTTGAAGGCTACCTCTCAGGGGGAGTAGGTACTAGTTTTTTATTTTGGCATAATCAAGTAAAACATCTTGTGCCTCTAAGGGGGATAAAACTAAAAAGTAAGTGAAGAATGAGTAGTGTAGAATGTACTATAATAGACTAGTGGAGAGAGAGCAATTGTCTATTGGTGTTTCCTAAAGAGAAGTATCCAAGTGGTTTCAAAGTGATGTATGCAGATGTCAAAGGGGGGAAACAAAAAAGAAAAATTCTATGCAAGTGTCATCAAAAGGGAAAGATGTTTCCCTTTACCATTTATGTCAAAGGGGAAGAGAGTAAAGTATAAAAAACAAAGGGGGGGAGTCATGGTTGAAGAAATCCTCAAATAGGGGGAGAGATTTCAGAGAGAATGGTGTCTGAAGAACAGAGGTAAAAGAAGAGACTGAAGTGTACCCCAGCAAGGGGGAGTGTTGCTTAATTTAGATTTTCTTTTGTCGTTGATGGTTTTTCAGATATGGTTTTTCCATCAATGACAAAGGGAGAGATTGTTGCAAGTATGTTGTTGGTGTTGTCATTGATGGCAATAGTTGGTCATTGATATCAATAGTATGGAGATGATTGGTGTTGTCTAGTGTTGATGCTAGTATGGATGTGTTATGGTTTGATAAGAAGGTGTTGTGGTGATTTCATCAGTGTTTTCATTGATGTCTTGTATGGTTGTGATGAATAAGAATTTCAGTTGCAATAAGTTCACTTGGTTTTCAAGTGCTTTTGAGAAAAATTGAATAAAAGAATGTGTAGTGTGACAGAGGTGTGTTTAGTGTTGTGCTCTGCATTTCTTCATGGTTGAAGATATGATTGTGTGGTTTGTATATGATGATCAGAGGTTTTCAAAGGTTCTATATCCAGAGTTTCAAGTTCTAGATCATTTTTTAGTGAAAGTTGTGTTTGACAGTTTTTTGTCTATATGGAAGGTTGTCCAAGAGAAATGAGATTGCTCCGCATTTCTTTGCAGTAAGGTTTCTTGTCTTTTAGATTTGGCAAAATTCTTACATTGTTTTTATTTATCTTCCCTCAATTTTTTTGGTGTTTAGTTGCTTCGCAAGTTCAATTCTTATGTTGAATTTCAATGGTAGTGTGTCTGGTTGCATAGAATGATGGTGTTCTCAGTTTCAAGTGGTTGTGGAAAAGTTGTAGAATATTATAATATTTTGGGATATTGTGTGGATGTTGTGAAGTGTTTTTTTATGGTTTGCATGTTGTTTTTAGGCCTAGAGAAGTGTGTGTGTGGTCGCTTGTAGTGTTAGTTTAGGTTTGGCCAACCTAGCATACTAGTGCTATTTGTGGAGGTACCCCGTGGATTGTGGATGTGTTAAGTAATGTGGTGATGTAGATTTGGGTCCTAGTTAACCCTTGGTGTGATCTTCCTTCACTTCTTTCCAACGTAGAAGTGTTTGGTGTTGACCTATCTTGGTGATGCACATTTGAGGTGCATACATTTCATTAAGGCTGACCTAATTAAGATTTTTTAGGTCATAGATGGCATAAATGTAAGGTGAGTTGTTAAAGATGTTGTGTGACAAGTTTGATACAAATTTGATTAAGTGTGGTGATTTGAGTGTGATCCTTAATGCTTATGAGTCTAGATGCGGTGAGTAGAAAGTGTCTACAATTTTAGTGTGCTTGAAGTTGTTGGAGGTAGTGAGTCGAAGATTGCAGATGGTGCAAAGTTGTAATGGTGGATTTTCCTATTCCTCTGAGATATTGAATCTCTCTATAACAATTTCTCCTATTCTTCTTTCTTCTTGGCAATGAGCCACCTGGCAGTAAGCCTTCTTTTTTTGGGAAATGATCCCTTGGCAATGAGCCTAATTATATTCGATGCTATTCATATATATGTGAGTTAATCCTCACCATGGTTTTTCCCTACTTAGGGTTTTCCATGTAAATTTGGTGTTCTCTTATGTATGGTTGTGTTTGCATTGCTATTTCACATGTCTACATTTTGTTAATGCTTAATAAGGGTTTAATGCTTGATAAGGGTTTGAAAGTTAATGAGGGATTGAATGTTTTAATGTACAATAGATTCACCTGCTCGCTATCATTTGTCATGTGCATCTAACAATTGTCAACCAAAAAATGTTTATTGGTTCTAGCCAATATCAAGCAATAAATTTTGTTCATTTCTTATTTATTGTTCATCTACATAATTTGGTAAATTTTATGTGTTTTGAATGGGTTGATTATTTGGTGTAACACCTAGATTTAAATTTAAATTATATCAATATTCATTGTATCATTATTTATTGATCCAATTAATGTTTGAGGATTTATTTTAAGATCAAAGTAATTTGACAAAGATGTCTTACCTTCACCTCTAAAGTTTAATTTTTACTTAGATGAAATTTTGCATTCATTTCATTTTTCTCATTTTTTATTTTTTTTACTTTGATGGATGATACAAATTTCTTTGAACATTTAATTCATTTGGAAAAGATTATATATGTTTACACTTGGGGTTCAATTTTTAATTTTCATGAAGTTGTCTCATGTATTTCTTTTTGTATTCTCTCATCTTTAAGCTCCTAAGATTTTGTCTCTTTGATGGTTTTATGCTCATATTTATCAAATATAAAATATAAGACAAATGATAGAATCAAAATATTTTAAGAATATTAAAAAAATAATAAACATTAAAAATACTCAATTTTCTGATAATAATAAAGGATTTTTTAAAAGAACAAAAATAATGATCCATTATTTTAATATAAAACCAAGACAATAAAAATATTCTATTAATATTTTTGGAATTTAAGAAACATTAAAAATAATTAAATCTCAAATAATGGTAAAGAATTTCATAAAAAAATAAAAGCAATGATAATAGCACTAAAATGATGCATATAACGGTATAAAACAAAATCTATGGTACTAAAAACATAAGAATGTGTTTTGTTGGTTATATTTTTTTCATATGAAACATAATGCATACATGTTATAACATGCACAGATGCTATTTTGCTTTAGAATTACCTACCTTTAAGATTGGATGCATGTTGGTTGCTTAAATCTATGTTTTGTAAGAAATATGAAAAAATATACATCTTGAACGTGCTTTCCATCAAGTTTACACATTTTAAAACAATATTATAAAAAAATACTACTATAACATCAAGCTCTATCTTAACCTTCTAGCCCTTTTTTTAATTTGAATTTTTAAGTATTTTTAGTAATGTCTTCATTTTTTGCTAAAAATGTGTTCTATTTTTTCATAATTTTTTATATGCTCATTCAAATTTCAAAAATGCATTTACACATTATATGCTTCATTCTACACATTTTAAAAATTATAAAAATTATAGGGAGCACATTTAATTTATTTTTTAAGAAATGTCGACTTAGAAAATTAGTAAAAAAATATACTTATTAAAAAAATAAGAAAAAAATTATTGAACTTTTACATGACTTTTGTTAATTTTCTATCAAAGGGATTTGCAAAATAGTTAATAGAACTTAGAATATAGGGGAAAAACATATGACACTATGTTATGTTTTTAAAACAAAAACAATACTATTTTGTGTGCTCTTAACATTTAAACCTCTTAATCTCCACCATTTTTAGAAATAAGAATAATTTAGAAAGTAAATTCCAAACACTAGTATTTTTTTATCACATCATCAAATTTTCAGCATAGGCATCTCAAATTACTCATTGAAGTTCAAATATTGTTTTATTTAAGAAAAGAATGGTCACTTTTAACTTGCTTTTAATCCCCATTTCTATGTATTTACCTTATATTGTAAAAATCTATACAATCATAGAAAGGTGGACTAAATGTGCATTCACAAGAGCAAAAACTAGATGATTGAAGCAAGTCACAAATATTAGCAAGAAGCACAATAATGAACAATGCATAAGATAGGTTAAGATACTTCTAATAAAACTATGTAGAATTTTTTTAATCGACATTATCATCAAGAATGGAAACAAATGTGATCACAATTTATGATTTAAACTTTTGATTCAAAGAAGTATACACAATTTTACCAAAAATATCTTAATCTATTTGCACAAATTGTAGAAATATCATGATTCTAAATACATAAGATATCACTCCAATCATAAAGAAGATAAAGTTCAAATATTACAAGGGATTATGAGATAAACTCAAGCAAGAGATGAGCATATACAAGAAATACCTTCAGAAGAGTCATAACTAATGACCATTAGATGAGTCACTATGTGAGAAGACCACGTAGACAATAACTTGTTAAATACAAAAATTGCTTTAACAAGATGACACTTATGTGTGACACTTACACAAATAGATGTTTAAGAATACTTATCTTCTATACATATTAAAGTTAAGATGACAAAGTAAATATGCATAAATATAATGCACTCTAACACCCTGCACAAAAACAACTTAAGTATGGATGGAGATGATAATGTGCCTTGACAACTATATCAAGTACTCATGTAAATAGAAATATTTTCTCAAACGTAGGAAAATAAAAAAGTCATAGGAAAAAACTCCCCTCTAAAAGAGAAAAAATAAGATACTAAAATATTTTGCAAGATGAAATGGCATCTCGTATATGAAAAGTTGTACAAACATTTGTCATAAAAATACATTATAAAATTAAAGAAACTCTAATTATATTATATTAGCCTTCAAATTTGATGAATATCAAAGAGAGATATAAATCCAATAGAATCGGGAAGAAGATTAGGGTCAAAAGAACTACAATACAAGACTATTCAAACAACACATTATCTAAAACATGTTAAAGATACATATGCAACAATGCCAACAATTCATAAATATTAATCAATTAAAGAAGTTTGCTTCCATACATAGATATCCAAAAGTGTTTATAACTAAAAAAGGAGCTTCCAAAAATAGAAAATCAAGACTAAAGCTTCTATAAAAAGTATCTATCAAGCCTACATATTGTATGTATTTCGTCTCACCACTCTATATGGGTAACCAACCACTACATTTTCCTAGTATATAAGAATAAAACTAAATAGAGTTCTTATGCTAGTGTGAGGAGCAAGATGGGTGAAGAGCATAATATAGTGGATACCTCCAATTGTGATAGGGACTACTAACCCAAGTCTAGAATATATTAAAGGAGGGAGGGTTAAGCCCTTCCTTAGAGAGGTTAAATGGTCATGACCCTATTCTAATGAAGGCCTTGACAAAGGGTGGAAAAATAGAAAAGAAAAATTCCTTTACTTGGGAATTCTCTCTCAATGAGGATTTGTTGGCCCACATAATGGGGTTATCAACCAAAGTGATGAAGGTTTATAAAGATAGGAAGGTTGGTGAAGAAGCTATCCAATATTTTTTAAGGCTAGTATAGCATCATAAATTGTCACATCTAACAATTTCACACTACATGGACACCCTATTTTGCCTATGGACTAAATTATATTAATAATTTATTCGTTTTGTGGCCAAATTGGGAAAATATATTAAAATGCCTAACATCCCAACAAATTTGGGCCAAAATCACCTAGTCATGGGTGAGGGTTCCCTTGACCTAAGGGTGACCTATTTCAAATTTTAATATTTTGATGTCGATCCTTGGAGATCTAAAAAGGATCCCAAGTTGGCCTATAATCAAAAATATCAATTGGGATGCATATATAAACAAGTTTTCTTCTCATTTGAACATTAGAATCTATTATGATCAATCATGAACTTTTATGCTCTTATTGTAACGATGTATAAGAGTTATCCTCTACATGCTAGTTACAATAATTTATTGTGTTATGTGGACTAACCTCTTGTAGGTCTTCGAGCAATCCAATCATCCATTAAACAACCTTCAATGGAAACTCATGGTGTGAACATCACTTCGACAGAGATTTCATACCTAAGGTAACATTATCCATTTTGATTTGTCATTGTAGTCAATTATTATTTATTTTTCCTCTTCCCAACCTAGGGAATGCCCTCTTTGTCATCATCATTTTTTTTTGTGGAGGTGGAAACAACCCCTATACAGCATAACCTTTCCCCCTCTTTCCGTGTGTGTAGGTCAAATCCAAAATTTTCATCAATAGAAGGCTAAGAGAAAACATGTAGCGGACTATGATACATCATGTGAAGCTTGCAGATCCTCAAAATTAGCATCTCTGGTCAAGGGCGCCCTCACCCTTAACCCTCAAAATTAGGCTCAACTTTTATGTCTGATTTCCTCTCTGTCACTATTTTCTAGATTTGTGTTTGTTTCATTAATTTTTATTTTTGTTTGTGCAATAATTACATTTTCAAATCTAACATTTTATATCAAATAGGCTTATTAAAATACACATCAAATTTCTATTATTTTCAACTCAAAAAACCAAACCCTAGAAAATTGGCTCTGCCTTGAGGTAGTTGGCCAATCATCAAACCCTAGTTAGTTTATGTTCTAATAGAGGGAAAGAAAAGAATTTGATCCTATTTAATCTACTTGTTGGATCTAGGATCACTTTTTTACACTACATTTTGGTGAATTCGATGTTCTTAGCTTTTCTTATCAATTATGTGTTTTTTGTATTTACATCAGTTTGTTGTAGTTGCATAGTTGACCTAGTTTACAAAATCAAATTAATTCAATTCCTAATTCCCACATTCCTCCCCAAAGAGGACCAAAACCCTAATCAACCATTTTGGCTCTTCCTTAAGGATTGTAGTCAAGTGGTCTTTGATGATCATTTTTGTGTCCTCCCAAAGTGATATATTGAAAGGTGTGATTTAGGCCCTAGATCCACTTTCCTACATCATAGATGGTGAAAGGGACAAATTGGTGAAGTTGCATTTTGGCTATGAGAGAATGTCACTCTAACCTATCTAGATAGTAGTGTAGGAATGCCTTATGATGAATGTTTCACTTGAAGTAAGGTTTAAATAAATTTATGGTTACGATTTAATCTTGATTAACCATTTTAGATGCATAGTTTTAGTATCCTTCCCTTTCTTTCTTTTGGTGTCTTTGGAAAACTTGATAAAAGAAAGTAGAAAGACACCCAACATGACTCCTATCCACCTAAGTCTCATGCTTTTGATTGTGAATCATATGATGGTGCATACCCCTAGTTGAAAGTTCCTAGGTAGTAAAGCCTCTTTTAAGAAGAGTAAATCTAGGTTGTGGGGTTTATTATTCCTCATATTTTGAGTCTTTAAGCCCAAAGCATAATTCTCAAGATTTTGGTAAGGAAGGAAAAATGTTTGAAAATGCTTTAGGTGAATCTAATCATGTGGTTTTAGAATCATCCTCAAACATAAAGTATAAAATTTTATAAGGATATGGTGACCACAAAGAAGAAGAATAGAAAGTTCAAGGATGATACCCCTAAGCCTACCCATATAAAAAAGAAGGGGAGGGGAAGAAAACCATTATTCTTTCAAAGGACTCTGAGACTGGGAATGAGAGATCTAATGAAGAGGGTCAAGGGAAAGAGTTGGAAGAAGAAAATGATAAAGAGAAAAGAGACACCAAAAACGGGAAATTAATTTTTATGAAAGATGTGGTTGGGGTCCCCTTTCCAAGGATTATGGATCCCACTCGAAATATCTCTAGGGATTTTCCTATCCTCATTTTTAATGCCTCTTCTAGAGAGGATCTCTATAAAGTTCTTAATAATGTAAAGGAGGCGGTTTCTTCCCAATACACCATGACCGCATGGCTTTTGTGAAAATTAATAGAATTAATATTAGGTTGGAAGCATTGTAGAAGAAAATGAGAGTTCAAACTTAGTCTTCAGGGGAGGATGCTATGAATATTATACAAGGTTGGGAGACTATCCCTAAGATCGATAGGATTGAAAAATACATGTCCAATATTAATAGAGAATTTATTGAACTAGTTGTGATAGAGAAGTGGAAAAAAGATGTCAATGACTAATTCACCTTTATGGAGAATGAATTGACAATCATAGAAGACAATCTTGAGTGTTTTGTGTAGATCAACAAATGCATGATTCAAAATAGTGTGGCTAGAATTAAAATTCTCATTGATAATATTAAGGAACTCCATGGAATTCATTTATTTAAGGAGATTGGTAAAGCTACTTTATGGGATAATAGTGGACACAATGCATCTAGCACCAAAACGTGAGTTGGTAAGAAGAAATACTTGGAAGAAGAGAAGAAATACTTGCTAGGTTTTATCCAATTGCATGATAATTTCTACTAGGAAGAGTTGGAGGCAACTAAAATCTTGAAAAGAATTGTAATTGGGGCTCTATTTTATCTTTATTATGATTTTGTGTTCTATTTTTCTATTTGTTGGGTCTTTTTTGGGTTTGCTATTGCAATTTTTTTTTAATTTTTTGTCCAATCTTTTTCTTTTAATCATCATGTTGTAAAGGGTTTCAAGGCCTCTTCAAAACTTATTTTACCTCTAATAAAAATAAAGTATGAGATGTTATTCCAATAACAAAGAGGACAAAATATAAAATATTACAAGGACTTGAGAGATAAACTCAAGAGATGAGCATATATAGGAAATGCTCAAGAAGAGTCTTAACTAATGATGACCAAGTGAGTTACTTTGTGAGAAGACAAATCAAATAACTTACTAAATATAGACTATTCCCTAAACAAGATGACACATGTATGTCATCTAAGAAAACTTATCATATGTCCATAAAACTTTAAGATAATAAAGTAAATATACATAAATGCAATGCTCTAACATGTATTAATTATGAACAAACTCTACAATATAATTAGAAGACCCCACAAATGATGTAGCGCCAATTTCAACACTTTGATAGCACATTGAACATCAATTTTGCACTCTAAACCTACAATATCAACCAATGAAATTTCAAATGTCCACCCCAAAGCTTGTATTTTATATGATATGAGCCATCCAAGAAATCAACAATGGACTTTTAAAAGGGTCGCTCAAGTCATGATCAAGATGTCCATTCAAACCCAAGCACCACTTTTCATGCATTCAATTATGAATCTCACCAACTTCTCTTATAATATGTTCACATTACCTACAATAGAATTGCAAGATGTTTTTCCTCATCCTAGTTATGTAACCCCCATACCAATGCTCTCTTACACTCATCATAATACAAATGTTAGATGGCATACTATGTCATTTAAGGAATTTTAAAATTTATTTTGTGTGACACCCCATTAAATGACAGGTTAACTTTAAAACACAATCCATTAATTAAATACTACAAGGACTTGTAAGGTGGAAAACACCTAGTCTTAACATGAAGATTCTATAAACAAATCTACCTATTCACCTTCTTCCCTAGAGGACTTTGAATCTAAAGAATAAGAATCATTTGTTGCCTCACCTTTATTACTCTTTTAAAATATTCGTTCCCTTTTTAAATTCCTAATTTTTCACTTCTAATCTTTAAATTTTGACTTGTTAGTAGACCTTTTTAGATGTAGATCTCCCATTGTTTCATTTCTTCTTCATCTTTTCTTGGACCTTCCTCTCACCATGAGAGCATCCTTTTTACCACCATCTATGGATTTTCACGTCATTACTTTTAGCAATAGAGAAACTATCACTTCCTCAAGATTAAACATTATATAAGTACTATTCATTGTCATAATAAGGTTATCAAATGAATCTAGAAGGGAAAAAGTAATGTTATACCTTTATTCTCTTCATCCATCTTCACATATATTGATGTTAATTGAATTAAAATGACACTAAAAGCATTCAAATAATTAAAAAATTGAGTCCATCACCCATTTTTTAGGAATTTGATTTCTTCTTCAAGAAAAGTTTGTTAACAAGCAATTTCGCTTGATACAAATTCCCTAATTTTTACCACAACTTGTGTTGTATCTTCATTAGAGACATTTAGTAACAATGAATCAATAAAACAGTCTATTAGTTCTTACTTTCCTATAAAGATTCTTCCAACCTTCATCATTTATACCAAAGGGTTTTTCCCTATAATTGCTACCCATTTATCTATCTCAAGCAAGAGACCCTTCATCTTGAGTTTTCACAAGTCAAAGATTTGTCCATTAAATTTTTCAACCTCCATTTTAAATGCACTTACCATGATTTAAACAAAAATGAAATGAGAACAAAATAATTCCATTGAAACTACATATATCCTAATGCAAGAGCATCCTACTTCTCAAGTATCAACCTACAACCAATCTCTGATACTACTTGTTGAGAAAAAAAAAAGACAGATAATCTAGTTTAAGAGTTAATTTGTTGTTTCATGCAAAATTTCCATCAAATTTCCAAGTTTGACCCTACACTCAAAAGTCGTTCCAATTTTCAATGTAAACCCCCACATTAAATATATTCTCATAAATCTTCAATACTGCATACAACATTGCAAAGTCGTCCCACAATTGTCTACCTAGTGTGGCATCCAAATCTCAAGATAAACATCTAACCTAAAATAACATTACAATATTTTTATGCAAGGTGCACAACACCTAACCCACCATTCCCTAGCATGGTTGTGTCTCCTCCTATCACATTCCTTTGAATATTAAGCTCTTATGATGATATGTGATTTCAAAGTATGCAATGTTTAATGGACGCCTTTGGGGGTTCACTATGCTAGGATTGAACTATGAAACTTCCTTAAGCCTTAGTCAAACCCATTTTCTTGCTTTCACAAGAGTCAAATGCATGGAAGATATGAATGCAAAATCCCTAATATGTAGTATTAGTTGTCAAGATGGTGATACAATACAAAATACTTTAATGCACTGATACGCTTTCAACTATGCTCTTAAGATGATCTAGTATATTTGATAAGATAGATGATGTTCTAGTTTCCTAAGATTTGTCTTTAAATATGTCATCCTAAGTGTAAAGATTAAGTAGTTGATACATTTTATAATCTCTACTATTAGGCCATTCTAGGCGCTCAATTCAAATATTTTGTTGTGTAGCTAATGGATAACTGTCCAATTTGAAGAGGATTTGGCTCAAAATGAGTAAAAGGTGAGTTCAAAGGGGACACAATTGTGGGCACTCTTTTGTCTAGGTGGTAGAATCACACTTGCAATTTAATCCAAAGTGAGGAAATTAAGATGAATTAGGTTGGGTCTATACTTCTAGGGTTGAAATGGATAAAGGTTGAGGAATTTGCTCAATTCTACTAGCTTATGTGCAAAAATATATGGATTTAGCACTAGAATAAAACATATAAATATAAATAAAAGGTGACTTTAAATCGAGGGGAAAAGAGGAGAATATGTTATTTTCTCTCTGCATTAGCCCTCACATGGCATGCATGTGAACATGAATTATGCATACTAAAGGAATAAATACAATAATTTAAATAGAAAATAGATTTAACAATATATAATAGGTGATTTCCCTCACTTTATTCGTGTTCTTGGTAGAGTTGCATCTCAAAACCTACACATGTAGACACAACAAATTGTTAGCAGCATCTACATCAAACATGAATATAAAAAATTGTAATCATTTTGTAGTGCTTTTATTTTGTGTCAATTACAAATGAAAAATAACAAAAGGGTGTATCGATGGATTCATATGGATGTAATTGAGTTGATCTCGATTAAACCATGTAAATTATATATGTAAGCATGGCATATATCTACAAGTGTAAGATATCATAATGCAAGTGTCATGGAGGATATCATCATGAGCAAGCATGGACAAAAATATTATGTTAGATTGATTGTGAATGAGCATAGTATATTAAATGGCATGTGATAGCTTCTCTAAGGGAAATAAAATAAATTGTATTTGGCTCACAAGATAGCATCAAGGAATGCCCCCAAGTGGGGAAGCTAATAAAATGGTGTGTGAACAATGGCAAGTGTCATGAGTGTTAATAGATAAATGTGAAAGTGACAATAGGAGAAGCATACCAAATAGGGCATAATCAAGAGGCCAAAGGATATCATGCAACAAGATTGAAGGATTCATAAGGTGGAAAAGCATAACAAACAAGGCTCAAGCAAAAGGCCAAGAAAATAATGCAAAGAGAAAAAAAAGTGATAATAAAGGAGCACAATAATCATGGCTCTATAAGAAAGGCCAAGCATTAGACCAAAAAGAAAAAGAAACTATGTGTTGGTTCAACACAATGAAAGTGCTTTTGTGGACACTCCATAACTTTGCATCATCCCTATACTAGCTACAAATATTTGGAAAGAGCATAAAGTGTGATCAAATAAGGGTATGCAATGTGACAAAAGCATTATCAATACTAAAGAGGTGATAATCAACCAATAAATTCGTCATAACCATCACCTACTAGGTCATCATTGACCCTCTCATCTCCAAAAATGCTTGTGGTGGCCCAAATTACTATGCAATGTAGACCTTTGTACATATGTTTTTTTATTCAAGGGGTAAACGCTTTTGACTGGAGCTATGAACCAAAATACAACCATTCAACAATACCACCCCAATGGGGTTTGAACCTTGGTGGTACGAACAACAACGCAACCCTTAAACCATCACACCATGCCAATACCGGCCCTTTGTACATATGTTTCAATAAGAGGAATTTTTTTTTTTTTATATATTTTTTCTAGAATTCTTTTTGTTTCTCTTCTTTCAATACAATCTTGTGTGTTTGATCTTGAATTTGAATCGTATCCTTTTATGGTTTTCTCCCTTCTTTTCTACTTTCTCTTATTTCTTTGCATACTTTGCTTAATTTTTCATTTGAAATGAAACCATCTTTGACATAAGAGGTAGCGTCATTATTCCATATGATTTTTCTCTTACCACATCCTTGTACAATTGTGGGCACCATAGGTTGTTCATTTTATGTGAGCTTGCCTTAAATGAAACTTACTTTTTCCCCTTGAAACATTTATATAAATCAAAAAGCATTTTTCTCATATGGTGGCTCTTTGTGCTTGGGTAGGAATGTTTCAATAGTTAAGTTCCCCAACTCCAAAAAGAGGTTGAAAATTATCATGTGAAATAGTTACCACCTCATGAAAAACTTAATACATTGATGTAAAATGAATTGTACTAATTGATATTGGTCTATTTGTAGTTGACCAAGAAGCTAAACCTACCTAATGGATGATAATATGGAAAAGCACTAATATTGTTTTTGGACCAATTGTTAAATTCAATTTAATGCATGTATTTTGCACATGCCATTTATAATTTCAATGCCACACCAAATATGATTATCAATATTGTTGAATATGATGATTAAAAATAACTGTGCAATTGGTGCATAGGATCAATTAAGATTCCATCTAAAGGTTTGTACACCATATCCCCTATAATGTACAGAGATCCATAATATCTATTATTTTGGATTTCATTATAGCAAAACATAATTGATGTAGAAGATGAAGATGTTTCTTTAGATTTTCCATCAATGTTATCTACAAAGTCCTCAAATGATGTAAAGGTGTATCAATTGTTTCCTTTACTTATGTATCTTACTTGATTAAGCATGTTATAAAAAGGGATTGATATATGTTTACAAATTTTGATTGGGGGCCAACAAAATGGTTTTCTCTATCATTCTCCTTCACATGTATTGTGTTATTATCAATTAATTATTGGATCTTGTGTTTCAAACCTACACATCTTTCAATGTCATTCTCATTAACTTATGATAGTTACGAAAAACTTACTTCATTCAACTATATATATATATATCCAAATGGTGTTGGAAAATGCTATTTTTTATGTTTCTATCGCAAAAATGAAGTGTAGTTTCTTTATATATGCCTTACAAATAATTGTAAATTTTCAAAAAAAAATCGACTTCTAAGTTAGATATTTTAAGTGATAATGGATATTTGTTGGAAATTAAATATTATCTTGCATTTGAGAAGTGAGTGAAAATAATTTCAACAAAACATTATGTTGTATATTGTAAAATATTTTAAAATTATATAATGGAGAAGAATGCATAAATTTGGTGATCCAATTATAGTGTCAGTTGTTTGTTGAAATAATTGAAAATATTATCTGATTATCTCTAAGGTTGACATTTCCTTATTATTTAAATAGATGTATTGTGGATATTTTCAATTTATCAAAGCACATGTGTTGCTCTTGTGTGGTTCAATTAACTAGCTCCTTCAATGAAGGATTAAATTCTTTTAATTAATCACAGTAATCTCCCAGATATAAGCTCCCAGAAATCAATGGACTTTAGGCATTGATTTATATGCAAAAGTATTCATTCTTTATGAGTTTTTATGAGAAAGCTTGGAATTGCTTGTTAATTCTTTGCATTGGGAAAGATTTACAACCTTCTAACCTTGGATTCAATGCAAATTAAAACATTCCTTGTGATTTTGCTACAGATTTGAGAAATAAATGTATGATTTTATTTATATTTATGATGAAAATTTGAATTTGTCAATATGAATGGGTATGGTGATCACCCATTTTAATTGGTGATGCATATAGCTTGTTTGTGTGTATTTTAATTAAAGAAAAAGAATATGAATGCTTGGCAATTGTTAGATTTCATTTCATATTATAAAAATATATAAATTTTGTGCATAGACCTGTAAATTTTCCTAAAAGTTTTATGTTAGAATTGTGAAAAAACACGAGCCACAAGATCAAACAATGAACAAAGACACCTTCCATGCAAGAGTTCTGAAAACAGTATATGCAATATTCCTCAATAAGAAAAATCTACAAAATGAAGCTCAAGAATCTTCAAGGAAAACAAAGTCCTCAAAGGTTAGGAGTTTGAGAATAAATCTCGAAAGTAATAATACAATGAGGGTTGAGTGCTATATAGGAGTAAAACACTAAAAGTATAAAAGCACTCCTAAGTTTAGTTTAAATGCATGAGAATAAATTAGACTAATAATCAATTAAAGGTTAATTAATTATTAGCTAATGCATGATTACTCTAACATTTTAAATGATTGTAAAAGTATGATGTTGGAAGAATTATGACATATTTTAGAATATCGAGTTTGTTTAATTTTAAGTGTTGGAAATTTGGAAAATATGAATTTCATACCCCCAAACTATTACATTATTCCTTACAAATTCATGTAATTACATCAATATGTTTTTGGCGAATTGGGACAAGATGCCATTTTCTTAAAATGGGCTTTTGCTTGCTTTTCAAATTTGAAAAATAAAAATAAAAATTTAAAGGTTCTCTAATAGCGGAGCCTAGATATTGAGAATTTTTTGAAATATTTTTCTTTTCTTTTTTTAATTTTAAACTTTTGAATTAAAATTATTTTTTTGAAATATGACTTTTGTCATAGAATTAATGTGTCATTACCTTTAAATGTGTGTAATGTGTTCAAATGTATTTTTCCTTCTAGGGGCCAATTACTTAAATTGGCAGTCTTAGAATGTATGATGGGAATTATTAGGAGGTTAAGGCTAGAAATGGTGGATTACATCAAGAATGCAACATGTTAAAATGACATTTTAAATGATGGATTGCACTAGGAATTACGCAAATGACCAAAAGGATGTTTGGAAGGGTGGGTTGCATTAGGAATCCAAAATGTTAAAAGGATGTCCAAAAGGATTGGTTAATCATGAATTATTCAATGGGCCTAAAGGATATCCTAAAAGAAGGATTGCATTGACAAGCATTGCCAAGATAGGCACTTACTTTTAAGGCCATAGGTCTAAATGGTCTTCGCTTAGTTTTGGAGAACCATGGGTACACCACTCCTTGTCTTGAACTTGCCTCATCTTCCTTGTTGCTTGGACTTATATAGTTTATCACATGTATGAGAAAACCTTGATTAAATTGTTTTTGTATGTGGTCAATCTTGTATGTCATGTTTGTGTATGATAACCATGGAGTTTGTCTCTTAGTTTAAAGGTGGACCTCAAGGTCCTACATGGTTATGTGGTATTGATCACCATTGGAATTGCTAGTTGGAATCATGGTGGAGTATCATGGAGCTTTTGTGAGGATCTTGTAGCTTTTCATGGATTCTTGTCATATTATCTTGTATTTGGATAAGTTGTCAGCTTGTTGTAAGTAGTAATATATGGTTATTGGTGACCTTTTGTTAAAGCATAGAAAAGTGGCATTTTTATGTGTACCTCATCTTTGTATTGAAATGCCATTCATCCATGTTTGTTATTTGATCTTTTCTTTGTAACCATGTAAATGTTGTGGTTTATGTTGAAATTGAATATTGATTTAGAATGAAATATTATGAATAGCTCTAAAATTGATCGTGATGTAAATGGACTAAACATGTTGTGCCTCATGTTAGATGTGTATATATATGTGGAATGCAATGGTATTGTGTTGTGGTCACATCCCTTGAGTTTAGGAATTGTATGTGATTTGCATGCTTTTGTTGCATCTTGAGAAGATAAATGCTTGCATTTGAACAATAGCATCTTTGGTGAAAATGATATTGGCATATTGTGAATTTTGTGTATAAAATTGTGCAGCATAAGGTATTGGGAAATCAATGTCATTGACCATTTCAAAACAAACTATAAAACATTGAATTTGTGTCATGTTCAGGTTGGCTTGGATAGCCTAGCCCCTCTATCTTGGGTCTTCTACCCTCCTTTCTTGTTTGTTGGGTTTTAAATCTTGTCTTTGGTTAGTTGTGACCTCTTTTTGTTCTGGCTTGGTTGTGAGGAGGTTTTATTTTCCTCCATTCCTCATCATGGGGTGTCATTCCACGATGCTTTTGTAAGTCTTCTACTAGTATTTTTCATGTAGGTGTGCATTGACCTTGTGTTGTCATGCAATTCATTATGTGGTGTGCTTGGGTCACAATGTTGGTTAGTTTTGACATCAAATGTGTGAGCATGAAGTTGTGACATGTTTGTTGCAACTAGAACATGAAAAATGTGTTCATCCATATCTTGTCCACTAATGTCATGATGCAAAATTTGTAGCATTGTAGGCAATATTCTCTCTCGACATGTGGATGGCATTGGAAATATACCTCTTATTTGTAATACTAAGATGGGCCAAATAAATATTCTTCATTTAAATAAACTAATGTATTCATATTTTTAATTATAAGAGTCGTATTTTGATCCATGACTATTGTGGGATTAAGTGAGGTACTTCTCCTAAATGGTAGATAGGAACTTGGTTGATGTTTTGGCATGCAATCAATGTTGGCTCAAAAGAAAAGAAGCAATGTAAGCACAACCAAGTTTTAGATCTAAACTAAAATAAGGAAAAATCAAAAATGAGAAAAAAAATAACCCTAAAGTGAAACTAGTTCCTCCAAAATTCCATTCCTACATAAAGACAATAAGATCCTTCCAAAAATCAATGAGTTCAAGGGCATAAGTTAAAAAAGGGAAAATGAATAGGAAGGAAATCCAATTTGAGGAGTCAATGAATGTTGTCACAATGGAAAATGAGGGTACTCTAGAGCTTTCTAGCTTTAATAACCTATCAAGAACTACAATTGAAGGTCCAACGCTTCACCCCTGTGAGCATCACCTAGATGCAATGAGTGCTAAGTGGACCATTCATTATCATGAGAGATGGGTTCTTGTGAACCACTACTCATGAAATATGGGTCAATGAGTTTGACTCTTAAAACTAAACAGTTGAATCCTGATAGCAATATCATAATTTGACACATTGTGGAAAATGCCTCCTACTTATCAATTGATGAGCTAAAGGGGCTATATAGTGAATGGTTCATGAGGCACAACACTTGCTAAAGGTTTTGCAAATGAGGTTGCAAGCTAAGTGGGCTTAACCTTGGAGAAAACTCCATGGTTAAACGCACTTGAGCTAGAGTAGTATTGGGATGGGTGACCTCCTGGGAAGGCCCAGTGCTTCACCCCTATGAGCATCACCTAGATGCAATGAGTGCTAAGTGAACCATTCGTTATCATGAGAGATGGGTTCTTGTGAACCACTACTCATGAAATGTGGGTCAATGAGTTTGACTCTTAAAACTACACAATTGAATCTCGATAGCAATATCATAATCCGACACACTGTGGAAAATACCTCCTACTTATTAATTGATGAGCTAAAGAGGCTCTATAATGAATGGTTCATGAGGCACAACACTTGTTGAAGGTTTTGCAAATGGGGTTGCAAGCTAAGTGGGCTTAACCTTGGAGAAAATTTTGTGGTTAAACGAGCTTGAGCTGGAGTAGTACTAGGATGGGTGACCTCCTGGGAAGGCCTAGTGCTTCACCCCTGTGAGCATCACCTAGATGCAATGAGTGCTAAGTGGACCATTCATTATCATGAGAGATGGGTTCTTGTGAACCACTACTCATGAAATATGGGTCAATGAGTTTGACTCTTAAAACTACACAATTGAATCTTGATAGCAGTATCATTACTTATGATCTTTCTAAATTTAGTTTTATGCATTTTTTTAGATTATCTTACAAATTTATGTTTTTTTACTGTTCAGAAATTTTAATTAGTTTTTCCAAAGAGTCAAGTTTTTCAACAATGGTTCTATAAATTATGACATTATGTGCTGCTAAGAATATCTGAAATTACTTTTCATTTCGGTTCTACGAATGATGGCATTATTTGCTCCCAAGAATCTCTGAAATTACTTTTCATTTTTGGTAGCCACACTATGAGGTTTATTCAATTTCCTCTTATTTTTCTTGGTATCCTCATCATGTGTTCTTCATTTCTTCAGTTAAAATTATATTCACGTGTGCTATCATGAATGACCTTTCATGGACTACACATATATAAAAGAATACAGTACGAACTGCAACAATATTGTTTCGTCTGTCATCCCTTGATCTATTGATTGTTCATGTGGAAAGGAATGATAAAAGAAAATAGTAGAACCATATAATTAGCCAACAAAATTAAGACTTGCGAAGAAACATAGTTTGAGATTGACTTGAATGTACGGAGGCCTAAAAATAAGGGCAGGCACAAGAAGTAAATCAAATGATCAGGTCCAATGTAACATTTGGCAAAAACTCGTTACTCTTAAGCTGTTATTCAATATGTACATAGAACATATAAGCAATGCATATCTCACATATTTTTTTAAAAGTTATAAAAGATTACCAAGTATATTGTGCAAATTAGAGGTAGGAACCATCTCTGGCAACAAGATAGAGTAGAGATTGATGCATCGGGAAAGCACTGTCAAAATTTATTTTTAAAATAATTATAAACCACCGAGCGACAATACCATTGGATAATACTGAAATGATAAGGAACACGGGTACCTGTAACAAAGCGTTTCAACAGTAGAAGAAACCTCAAAGATTCGATGGGGAGTTCTTTTAGCAAACAAATTAGATTTCTTCAGTTGTTACTAATATGGTAGTGGGTGAAAATCCCAATAGATGGACCTTGCCTTTCTCTCGCTGACACAGCGATTCAACATATAAAAATCCATTTGGTTTCTTCCTTTTGGTATTCAAGGATAACAATGGCTGGCACATCATAGGGTGCTAAACTTAATGGAAATGATAAAATCAAAGAGATGGGGCAGATATGTATTTAATACATCCATGAGAGCCTTATACGTCGCAAAAGTTAATATGACACAATATTGATTGGCTTAAGATTTAAATGAACGAATTTGGTCGTATATGAGGTTGTATCATATCCACAATCATAACTCACAGTTATTAAATAATCACTTTTTGTCAATAAACTCGCATAAAGAAACTGAAGTTAGAAACAACTGTACTAAAGTATCACTAAAAGGCCAAGGCCTTCCCTACGCTGCTTAATAAATGAGCTGCGTTAAAATAAACTAACTTTAAATTACCCTTTTAGAGTTGAGCTACATTAAAAAGTACCAAGCTCTTTTTTCGGTAAGTTTCTTGAATTTGATCTCAAGAGAACTCCCTAACAAAATTCTGTAGAAATAGCAAGAGAGTTTTAAACAATGTTAGCAGAGTCAGAGTAGCACCTAGAAAGTTCACCTAGATGCAATGATGCTAAGTGAACTATCATACTTGTGAGAGATGGGTTCACGTAAATCATTACTCATGAAATACGAGGCATGAGTTTCACTCAAAAGCTATGCAATTGAATCCTGATAAAACATAATAATCACTGTTAGCAGACTCAGACCAAACTCTGCATGGTATGGGTGCTGAATAACCCAAAAAGAGCACAAACACATCACTCCGCCAGACTTGGCACACACGATGAGACTCAACGATACTGCTGAAACATGGCTTAGATTCATCCAGTGTCGAAAGCAAGAAAAAGCACAGGACGATAGGACACCCAAAATGTGCAACTTTTTTTCCTTCTCTCTTCCAACTGGTCAAAGCAAAGCAGACAAATTTTGAAAATCATAAATAATTCTTACTAGTACACAATGATTTTCAGCTGCACATTTCCTTTCAACACTTCCTTATGATTTTCAGGAGTGGGCAAGCTGAAACATTTATTTTTTTAATTTCCATATTTTGTGATTTTTCAAATTCCTGACTGAGGCTAATATGGTTAAAACATTTTCCAGAAATTTAGTAGAGTTGGCCCAAACTGCATGTTATGGATACTGACACAAACACACCAACTCCACCAAACTTGGCACATACAGTGAGACTAACAATACTGCTGAAATTTGTCTTTGACTTATTCAGTATTTATTATTAAAGGAAGAAAATTTACACAAGGACAAAAGACACCCAAATTGTGGATTTTTCTCCTCGTTTCTCTTCAACTGGTCAAAGCAGAGCAGGTTAAGAGTTTGGCCAAATAGAACAAATTTATAAATAAATCTTACTAGTTCACAAGCGTTTTCAGCTTCAAATTTCCTGTGGACATTTCTTTATAAATTTTCAGTGGTGGGCACAATGAAACATAGTTTAGAAATTTTCTGTATTTTATGATATTTCAGATTCCTGGGTGTGGCTAATTTCGTTTAAACTTACCTAAAATCTGTGTTAATTGATCATATATGAAAAATACGACTAATGAGGAACTTAATCACATATCTGATGAATAAAAAACTCAAGGAGACATACTAATGATGGTAACTCCTTTGCATATGATTGACATGGGCAAACTATGTCAGAATCCACTGTGAGGGACCTGACACTCTAAAATGCACACTGAAGCTAGAATCGAAGGTAGAAACATTTAGCTTACATTAATCAACACTCAAAAATGACAGAAAAATGTTATATTGTGCCTTGGTTTGAGGATTTTATTAGTGAATAGTTAGGCAGGCAGTGTTGGTTGGCTTCACACCAGCCGGAGCCTCTAGAGAACTGTGGCAGATATATGTTTCACCGTACTGCCTAAATAAATAAGACCAATTTGGAGTAAGCATTCCGAATATAGATAACCCCAACGATTTATCATTACAGCCACGATTATCAATAGACCATACGGCAAATTGACTATTGAATAACTGACCTAGGAGATTGCAGCTGCTTCAATCTCCCTAAAGCAATTTGTTCCATCTTGGTATTATCTCAATTTCATGCAGAAAATTGAATTCAAAATGCTAAATATTTCTTGCTAAAATTTCCTTTAAATTATAGAGGCCATAACTGTGCCTCAAATTGTGTTTCCTAAATTGTATGATTGCATGTGAAGAATGCTGAAACAACAATATAAAATCATTACCTGAGTTGGAACAATAAACTCTATGCTAAGCGGCATGACTGATGTATGCAATGTGGAGGTACTTATTCAATATATCTTTGCATTGTTTAGGAGTAGATGTACAGAGAAAATTACCTTCACTGCTCTGAATAAGATATTCTATATTTCCCACAATGTATAAAACAGTTCTCTCCTTGATGAAATAGCTATCTGAAAAAGACCTTTAAGGCATCACATTTGTAACAAAAAGAGACATAGTTCTTTACTAGGAAAATATATAACTACTTTTCAGTATCAGTTGAGACAGTGCAAGTGCATAGTGACTACGATCAAGCACCTGGATCATGCTCACTAGCAATCCCATGACAATAGCATCCAATATTTGAAGCAATTCCGCACTAATTGCAATCCTGTGGAATGAAGGGGTGAAATCAGTTTAGAGTTCAGGCATAAGTGAAATTGTTATGTATTTTATACCACAACATTTATTTCACCTGACCTATGTTCTTTTTCTTAGTTATACCATTTTACAATGCTCATGCGTGGGGTTAAAGATCTTGCATGCCATAAAAGCTTTGTTAAAAGGGTCAACAATGTATAATAGATGTACACAGCCACACCCCTACAAATATCACTAGAATCATCTTTGTGGCTGCATGTGTGCGTGAAATAGAAGGTATGGTTATATACATGAATAAAAAAGTTAAAACAGCCTGTGGTTATGGGCGTCTTGTGTGAAAAAACAAACCGTGGTGCATACGTCGATAAAAGATTGGAAAATAAAAGCTATGATTGTGTATGAATTAAAAAGTCAGATGTATCTGTGTTGACCGCTCATGCTTCTCCTAACTTTTTGGTTCTGAATGTGTATGTGTGTGGAAGAGAGAAAAACAAGTTATGGATCTGCATGTATAAACAATAAAGCTAGCACTCGGCAAATGAGAGAGCAGTGGACCTTTACGCCAAGGGAGACGGCAACCACACGTATGTCAAATGTATCTGTGTTGGCTGCCAGGCTTTCTCCCATCCTTGTGGCTATGTTTGTGAAAAACTTCTAAAAAAAGACACAGCTACATCAATTCCTCGGGATTGTTCCTACCATACAAGCTTTAATCGGGTTAAAATCATGATTGTCTCAATTAGTTGAGAATTGCAGCCTATGGCACTTTTTTCCCAGATAAAATCACCAATCTGTTAAAAACCGCAGTCAATGATTTTTTGGAGCTTAAAAGCATTTAAATCACAAAAAAACTGTGGAAAAATCTTGCCGCAGATTCTGACCTACCCACGCAAATTTTCACCTACCCACAAACAAATTCTCTATTAGTTTTAATAGGTATTTCGCATGATGTGTTTACTAAGTAGAAATGTGAAGCATTTGCAGCAAAAATTTTCAGACCAGCTAAAAGGTATGCATTATTTTCAGACCACGCCATGCTGTTTTATCATCCAAAAAATGTATTGTATTGTAATGATTCATTTTCCAGACCAGCTAAAAGGTATGCAGTATTTTATAAGTTTATTGTCTTTGTTAATTTATTGAACGCTGGTACTCAATCAAAAAATGTATTTAACTTTTATGATTCATAAACTTAGGAAAATAACAAGAAGACTCGGTGGGTTTGTTGGGGCTCGGGAGTAGGCTAACATTTGGATAAGAAAAACAAAAAGAAAAAGACAAAAAACGAGAGAGCATGTGGTTGCATATTATTTGTGTGTGTGTATGCCTTAGAAGATGCAATATGGAATATTTTTGCTCAGATAGTTCATAATGTAGCAAAAGCTTCAAAATGAGTCAGACATAATGAAACACACCTTTTTTGTGTCTTTCCAGATGTTTATAAAAAATATAATCATGAAGTTATCTTTTGTATCTATTGTATCTTCGTAGTCATGAACCAAAGTTTGTTGGACCAGGAATTCAAACTCTCTCTCCAATTTACAAAATAACAAACACAAACTGAAATACAAGATTGGATATTGTAGCGTCACCATTTCATCATCTTGTATTCGTCATATCATTGTAGTACTATGTGCATTTTTTATTTTTTTCCCATACCAGCCAACCTAAGAAAGAAGCATCGTTGGTCAGATAAAAAAGCAGTCCTACTAGCCTTTATACATGCTAAACATTGACCATTTTGGCATCATTTTCTCTTTTGCTTGTTACTCAGAATCAGCACACTTCTTGGAGACCATTTCTTTAACCAATTTGAAAAAAAATTACTCTTGGATATTCTTGATAAGCAGAAAACTTCTACAAGACTTTACTTAGTTTGTGTTGATAACTTATTGCATTGTTTCTGCACAATCAGATAAAAACTCATCATGGCTATTTCATGTTGAAATCTGTTAAATGTGTGCATCCAGTTATCTTAATTTTCACTGTTACATAACTGTACTATTTTGACTGTGATATAACTGTGCTTTATAAGCTTTGTTGTATCAGTTTGATTTTACACAAATGATTTCAAAACTCTTAGCCTATTAGAGTCTCAGGCATGTGTTGGCAATTATGTCTCAGGCATGAACCAGAAGGGGTCACAATTGAGGGCAAAGCTCTTGCTGTCATGTTAAAGAAATCTTTGCTTTTACCTTAATCCTAGGAGATTAAATCTTGCTTAAAAATTATGACAAACATTTAATATTATTTATACTAAATGAAGGGTTCTGTCATAACAAAAGCTGTGGAAGGAAGGAATGTGTTAATATCCATTGATTAGAAAAAACACATAAAAGAACCATGTCTTTCATCAGAGAAAATGTGCAGAGAATCCCCATAAAAAAGAAGAAAATTAGTAAATATACAATAAAAAGGCAACTGCCAAAGAATCTAGAGCCTGGACATGTTTAGGTTTGCAAATCTAGAGTCACAGTGTCGACATTGAGAGTCCTCTTTGCAGCAGGTAAGCATTTGTAATGTCCCCTATTTGGGAATTACCCTAAATCTTACCCTAGAATCACAAATTTCATTAAAATAAGAATTGTAATATAGCTAGAGATATAACTTACCAATTAAATGTCTCTTGACGAGATAAATCACGATTTAGGTCCTGTAATCATATCAGACAATATTGCATATGTATATACAATTCATAAATCTGATTATTTCTATTAGGGTTAATAATCACACATGTAAGTACAAATAGGTAAAATCATCACAACTCATTAGATAAGCTACATTACATCTATAATTATTTTTAGTATTCAATCGCAATAGGTTTGAATGAGGGAGTATGATAGGTTGGCCCAAAAGAAAACCCTGCACTAAGCCCAAGAGTGGATACTCACCCTCTTGGCCACAAGTGGCAGGCACATTGGACATCCAGCAGGTGGTGGTCTACCTAGTGGGGTGCTTGTATCTGCCCTCCCTATTCATATCTTCTTATTCATCCTCTTATGACTTGTGATTTCTCCAACAATCAACCATTGTAGAGGTTGGAAAGGAAATCACAATATGGTGCCTGGAAACCCTCCTATCTAAGCCCAAGAGCAAACACTCACCCTCTTGGCCACAAGTGGCAGGCACATTGGACATCCAGCATGTGGTGGTCTACTTAGATGGTGATCTCATATTTGTTCCCCTTCCTTGCATTTCCTCGTCTTCTCCACATAATTGCTTGCCGGGTTATAGATAGATTAATGATTTAGAATATGCATTTCACATTATCACACCACAATTATTGATTCTGTTATTCATACTCATAATAAATAATCATAATTACTTATAAGACTCAATAACTGCCGCAAGCATCATTATTGCATAATCATACATAATATATATTTGTTTCATAAATAGGGGAGAGGGGCCCATAGTAGAGCACCCTAACTTCGCATTTCTCAAAATCTTACGTGGAAATTTCAAATCACTCCCAATTCTGTATAACAGTTTATTTGGCAACTCATGTGCTTCTATATTTCGTTTTAGGGCCACGTCATCAAATATGATGCCACATCAGCATGCTTTTTGTTGAGGCATCCAAAAAGGCCCGAAAAACAAGTGAGACCAATAGTGGTGCACTAAGTCATGTTTTATTGGTGCGCTGATGTGGCATCACATGATTTGTCACTATGCATACTTTATGGATAAAAAATGTTTTGCAATTGGATATTAAAGTGCTCAACTATGGAGCCCGCTAAGGACTACTTGTATCCCCACTATTGGACCCTACTCCATTATGAGCCCCTCTCCCCTATATATTATATACTTATTTTTAATTAATATCAATCTTCCCATAATTATTTTATATGAACTTTTATTTATTTATTTATTTATATATATATATATATATTCCCTCTTCTGATTATATATGCTGTTATTTTTAAGGCAGATTTAATTATATTTGCTGATCTCTCCATATCAGACTAGATCTGCTTATGTATATCATTTATCTTTTTTATTCCCCCTATTCATTCATTTTCTTTTTACTTTTATATTCTCCTTATGCCTTTCCATCAAGAGAGGCATCCTTTAGAATAGTCAACCCTTCATAAGGTCATGACATTTTGTTAGGAGCCTGTTATGTTGATCGCTGCTTTACTGCCTTTTAATTGATCAATATTGATTCGCTGGCCATTTTGGGAATCCCTTCTTTTTGAATGAAACTTAAACCTTTTAAAAACTCTAATCGGTGCCCTTGGAATATATTCATTGCCGTCCTTTGAATAATAATAATTATTATATGATTTGTGAATGGATCACTGCTCCAGTATCTTATATATATTTTCTTACTTTAATATATTTATTTGTATATTAGTTTTAATATATATATTTTTTAACACTTATAATATTATATTATGATAATTATAATTATAATAATATTAAATTATTAATATTTGTATTTATATTTTTAATATGTATATTGTCATTTATTTTATTTATTTATTTATTTGCATTTCAATGCTTAGTTATTTTTATATTTTGGTGTTCTATTTCAGGGACATGACAGCATTGGAAAAGGAAAGAAAACATTGAAAGTGCCTATATTGCCTCCTTTCATTCAAAATTCAGTGAATGTTGTCACTGAGTACTTAATTGAAAAGGAGAAAACTTATCTACAGGACTTTACTTAGTTTGTGTTTATAACTTTATTGCATTGTTGCTGCAAAATCAGATAGAAACTCATCACGGCTAATTCATGTTGAAATCTGTTAAATATGCGCATCCAGTTGCCTTAATATGGCTACTACATAACTGTACTATTTCAGGACTGATTTGTTTAATTCTGGTTTACTGATAGTGGTTACTTGTTAATGAACAATGCAAAAATACAACAGATCTTTGTTACAGGTCAACATTATCTTAATCCATTTAGTTCGTGTTACTATATTTGTTTTGATGCCCATGTGTTAATAATGATCTCCATTATGTTGATCTATCCACTTGCATAATTAAAATGTAATTTTTTTTACCAATGGGTTACAGACATATCTCAAATGTAGCAACTGTTTCTATGCCACTATTGTCACCAATCTCAGTTGGAAAATTGTACTACATATAATTGTTTACACTCAATCAATGTATCCAATAACAACTAACCATTAAATCGCTATTCAGCTATCCCTACTTTACCAAAGACTAGTAATCTGATTCCCAATGCTGACTCACAACTTAGCCGTATGTAGGATGGTCGTTGAGGGTTTGTGGGCCTGCTATTACCAAACTTACCTTGGTAGATAAGCGATGCAAGATGTGGCGGTACTAAGCAAGACTGATCTAGTATCTTCTCTGGACCGTCCTTGTGGAAATGGGGGACCATGTGGTAAACTAACCTAAGTCCTAATCACTAGGACCTGCTGTGGATGGCACACCAGTACTCCAGCCGCTGACTAGATGCACAAGGAATGGCGTTGATCGTAGACCTCTTAGGCAGTGTAGCAATAATCAACAACCTGGTGATAGAAGAACATTGACAATACTCCACAACAACCTGGGAAACACCAATCCAGTTCAGTTAAACTGCTACAACCTAGCAAGGAATGGAACTCAACCATAGGAAAGGGTTTGCGTCCTAACCTCTGATGCTGCAAACAAGGGGTTTTGTCCTCAAATGCACAAATTTGCAGGAACTCAAAGAGCAAATGAAAATGATATATCGATGCCTCCTAATGACAAATAGGTTGATAGATATACTCCTTCATGGAATATGGCCCATGGGCCAATTTGGCTCCCAGATTTGAATTCATTTTATTTTTATTTTATTTTTTTTAATTTTAATTTTTAATTCTTTTATTTTATTAGTATATTATATATAGTTAGTGTTAAACACTTTAAATTGAGGCCCTGTACTGTTAAGGCCGACTTGAAAGAGGGGACATGACACATGGAACCAATCTAAAACTGATATTAGATGATATTGCAAAGTTTAAAGATGTAACTTAGTATAGGTAGCTCATTCGAAGTTTGATCTATATAACCACAAACTAGACATTTCTTTTGATATAGGTGTTCTCTCTAGATTCATTCAACAACCGAGTGAATGGGGTGGCAGCAAAGAGGGTTCTCTGATATCTGGAGGTAAAGAATTTTGGGCTCAAATACTCCAAGGCAGTAGATTTCAAACTAGTCAAATATTAAATTCAGACTATTTAGGTGATATTGAAGATGGGAAATGTACTTCAAGTTTCTTGATGAATATAGGATCAGCAAGCATCACTTGGAAGTCAAAGATGCAGTCAATGCCAGTTCTTTCTTCGAAAGAAGTAGAATATATGACAGCTTTAGAAGCAACCAAAGAAATATTGTGTTTCAAAGGGGTTCTTGATGATTTGCAAGAAAAACAGGTTTCATCAACCTTACTCATGATTAACAACACTTCTACCTTTAAGATGGCAAGAAACCCAATTTTCATGATGTAATGAGCCTAACTCAAAACTGACCAGAACTTGACCTAATTTTCTGTTTGTAATTTCGTCAAACAGTTTAATTGCAACCTTGTGTCTTGCTGTTGTAGGGTTCCAGTTTAAGATGCTTTGATAGAGATGAATGCAAAAGCTGATTTAACATATCTATAATACCAATAATCTGATCATGAATGCAAAATGCTATTCCTTTGGACTTTCTAATGCAAATTTATGAGAACTAGGTATGCAATGCTTAGCTACAGCAAGTAGGCATTAAGTCAAACACTCGCCATGCAACATAACATCTACAGTTTAATTACAAGAACATCTATGGTAATCAGAAACTTGTATGCATCAATATAATGATAACATCGAATGGCCAAGACTCTTGGCTTACAATGAGATATGCCAATGCTGCTAAATCTGTTGTGAACAAGACATCTACAGCAGTGACTAATGATTATATAAGACTGAAAATTACAATGTTATTTTATTGATAAAGTGCTAATCTAAATGCAATGCAATGACTGAAAGGAACCTGGAGAATGTTGGCTGCCAAGTCAAATAATTTCGATTCTTCTTGCTCAAGCTGAATTTGCCTCCAAAGAAGTGGCGCCCAGCTTCTTAGCCGTCCAACAATGCCTTATGAATTTTATTGGAATTTGTTGAAGCCTCAAACATGAAATCGCCCCTATCAAGTCAGCCGCCTCTGTTCTATAACCAGTCTTCAGATATAAATGAATGGTTGCTTTAAACTTCATTCAAAGGCATGGAAATTCATCTTTTGATCTCCCACAATGGTGCGCCCAAACTCCTTATGAAAATTGATGCAAAGAGAGACTCCTATGATAAAAATCGTGGCTCCTTGAAGACTCTAATGGCGTCCCTGTTGCTTCAGACTTGGCATCAGAAAATTCTTCTGGTTCTCCTTTAAATAATCGATGCCTCCAAAAATGCTAATAGTCTCCAATGTAATGATCTTCAAAATTGGCCTTAGGCCACAAATTTCTGCCCTAATGAAGTGACTGAAATATCACCTCCAATCTGCAATAATTCAGGTGATATTTCACACCCTCAAAATTGCTATCAATGCGAGTTTTCGTTCCCAAAGACAATCTGATTATCTGCAGACCACTTGGCTCCACAAATACTCAAGAAGAGTTCACCAATCAACACTTCATCAAATCTAGATGCCAATAATGAGACCTCAAGGTCTATTTATGTTTTTTCCTCTAGAGGTCGGCCTCAAAAAAATAATATTATCTTTTTGCTTCTAGAAGATTCCAATATATTTTAATTTTTGCACTTTATAAAATATTAAAATTATGTTATTAATAAAGTGCATCTCAACATCAAATTATAAAATAAGGTCTCCATAAATAGAAATAATGATGAAATATAATGGAAAACCTTACTCCAACCAAAAACTGAGCCAAGTAATCACCAAATGACTGCCAGATGACTCTCTCACCATGCCTCATTAGCCTACAAGAGCCGTTAATAGGCTAATCCTGCTGATATGTCATGGTCAACTAGAAGGGGACATTACACATGACCAAAATAAGCACATCAATATCAAATTCCATTTGATTCAGCATTATGTGAAAGATGGCAGTGTCAAATTGATCAATTGTCCAACTGCAGATCAACCAATGAATGTCCTAACAAAAGCACTTCGAAGAGTAAAATTTGAAAAATTAAGAGGCATGCCTGGTCTCATTATAATCCCTGCAGATTAAGGGAGATGTAATATTATGTATATAATCCTAGGGCAAAATAAACAAATGTAATATACATGTTATTACAAATATGTTTATTTTGTTGAAACTAAACAGTAATCCTGAAGATGAACTGAACAGCCATCCTAGAGATGAACAAAATGATCATGTTCTGTTGTTAAATTAATAAATACGTAATCAAACACATTTGGTAATAAATACAATTTTTGCATTTGCACTTCATTTCATTTCCATTTTCATTTGTATATTCAGTCCATTCCTGGCCTGACAACAAGTAGCAGGGAGACAGGTCCTTTAAACTTGAGAGCTATACCCCCACCTAGCTCACATAGGGTGAATAAATCAGTAGAACTGATATCCACTCAGCGAACTTGGTAATAACCTTGATCTGCCTGGGGTATCAACCTTAATTGAACAAATGGAGAACTGAAATTGCCAGACTTGCATATGATCTGACATTCCAGACCATCTGAATGAGAGCGGAAGCTCTCTTCCCTCTCATTCTTAATATGAATTTTCAGAAATTTACAGTTACCTTTGTCCTAAACTTTTGCCTTGAGTTGCAATCAAAAGCTCCCTTTGCTCACGGGTTTGACAATCTCATTGCCTTGATAAATGTCTTTGATAGAGCAAAAACAGAACAAGACAAAGTGTCAAAATTTTCTCTCTGCCAGAAAGCTTACAACTGTAAACATCATGGAATATACAAGAAAGCATGACACCTGCATCCTGTCTACATACCCCGCTTTGGTATCACATCTGTTTCACACTGGTATGTGAAGCTATTGGTGAGAGAATCCAACACTATGAAGAAAGGCTGACAGATTTTCTGAATGCTCAAAAACTTGCAGAAAACCATGCTGAAAAATCCTAAAAAACCAGACTGAAAATTCACCCAAAAAATAGTCACAATAAGCCAAAAAGTCACAATGCCTCCTACAATTATAGAAGTTCATCCCTCAGTATACATATCTAGGCAGTGATTTGTATGTAATACAAATTTCAATGAACCAAGTTCATTCAAAAAGCATAATTTGCTACAAGCATAGCTAGATCAAATTCAACACCTGAAATTCACAATTATCATTTTCATTGTACCAACTTTCAATATCTCTCAGTCAAAAGTATTATAATATGAATAATATTCTAGGGTGTTCTGATTTTTCTAGAACTATTCCATCTAAGCACCATGTTGGTTCCCTCCTTTCAACCTTTCAACATTAAAATTATGCCTGCACAGCCCATTGTTGTATGTAGTAATGTACTATTAACGCATGCACAAACAAACATTTGCTTCATACTCTATAGACTGGAAATGCATCCCAATAAAAGCTCAGTGCACCAAAATTTAAGCATTTCCTAATTGTTTACAGTTTGAAGAGGCTCCTAGTAGAATTTTCTCTAGAGGAATTCTTTTATGCTTTTGGTTTTTGCCTTATATCTTGTAACTCAAAAAAACAAAAGGAAAAGAACTGATTCTGAAAGGTAACCCTAATACTTGCTGCAATCTGAATCCCTGAACCAATAAATCCAAACCAAACCAATTTCAATAGAGTTCAAAGGTGGCAGCAACGTGAGATCTGCTGCCAAATCCCAAACATTGTATGTTTTGGCTTTTTGCTTCTTCTATAAAACCAATGATTAAAGTCAAACTGAAGTAAGTGGAAAAGAAGCTTATTTCATAATGACACCAATTCTTGATTAAAAACTAAGTGATGCTACTAAGTCAGCCAGGAATTAAAATTTAACATAGAAAAGAACAGAAAAAATGCTAAGCCAAGCTCAAAATGCACGTTGGGGCCATTAGTGTGTATACAGTCTTCTGATTTAACCCTACACTTAAAAAAACCTTTGCTTCGCACATAATAAATCCAAAATAGTTGCAAATATCAACTCGATTAAGTGAAAAGATACCAAATATGCGACAAAGTAAAAGTGGAAAAATACCCCACAAAATCATATATTTTCAAGTTTAACAAGCAGTTTGATATAAAATAAGCGTTGACTACAATCCAAAAAAACTACAGGACATGAAATCCACCACTGAACCTCAATTAATTACAGGCAATTTTTCATTTGGAAGCATCGCTCAAATAATTTCTCTAACCGTAAAACTTTGAAATCGGGCATTACGATATATGGGTATCTTCACCTATCTGATTGGCATGAATCATTTGTCTAGACAAATTCTTCAAACAATTTTTTTTAAATTGGATCAAACATCCTACAATAGAAAAAGCATAACAGGAACAAAATTTATTTAGTAACGATAAAATCCTAATTTCTTGCCAATACCAAATTGCCAAATCTAGCACAACCCGAATAACTCTAAAAAGTTACAACAGATGTATACCAGGACAATGCAAAAGCTGAGCACAATATGCAAGCTGGGGCCACTAATCCAATATGATTATCAACTCATTCCATCAATACAAACTTTATAAAAAACACGATGATCACAAAGAAATGGGAACGGACTGCATTTTAATGTTAAAAGGCATTGCCCTAAAGAACGATTTGGTACACAACCAATTTTGTACACAAATTGAAAACACTGCCAAAATCAAATCTGTCAATTAATCTCATATATTCTATGATTTTGTATTTGCATTAAAACAAACATCCTTCTCCCTGAAGATGGGTCCAGCAGAGAGACCCACAATGTTGGAATATAATCAAATTAGGCAGTTTATCCCAACAGAATATAACAAAACAGCCTAAAATTGAAATTGAAAAAGAAAATAACTTAGTTTTTAACCCTACAACCCCAAGGTTAGCTGCAAGTGAGTGACCACACCTACCAAGACCTGCTTCCTTTTACAAACCTTACATAAAGAAATAGGCCATAACGATGCTAAGCCAAGTTCAATAGCCATATTATGAGCCGAGTTTTTATATGTAATTCGCTAATATGAACCTTACCTACACCTGAAACAACCCACCTTTTCTCCACATCTCCCAAACTCGAAATAGTTGGCAGCAAGAACTCAGTTCACCAAAAATATCGTACACTTAAGCAAGAACAAAGGTAGAAAATTTTAAAATTTCATACGCACAATCCTAGCCAATGATTCGACACAAAGTCGCTGTACAATAGGATCCAGAAGAACCGTCAGGACGAAAATCCCCATTATATGATGTTTTACTGAGATTCAACTACATAATTTTGAGTCAAATCTTTATTGACCCGTATTTCATAAGTACATCTCTCATGAACATGAAAATCCCCAGTTTTTCTATAACTATCAACCCCTAAAAAATGGCGTACCTGAAAAGAAAGCCTCCTCAAGCGTGAAACTGGAATATGAGATCGAACTTGCGTTGCCGGTCCTGAGGTTTTAACCCCTGTTCTCGCGCCCACGACCTATTAAAACAATAAAGAGCAACTGGGGCGTCTGGGGAGCGCGTGCGTTTTCTCCGCTTGTTTTGTAGAGCGCAAACCTCCTCCATCGTCTCCTGCAGCCTCTCCACTTCCTCGTCCTCCACCGTTGCAGGCATCTGCTGGTCGCCTTCTTCATCTTCTGCCATTGCCTGCTCTTCACTACCTCTTGAATACGTACTAATATTACTGTTTTCGCTGAGCGCCACCTGCTGCTCTTGTTGTTGCAGAAAATTCTGAATGCTTTGCTGCGTATCTCTAAGAGAGGCGTAGATTGCAGAGATTTCCTGTTGGTTTGCTGCAGAGGGCAGATATTTTGTCAATTGGGTTGCTCGTTCTAAGGATTTCAAGAGGGATATCAGAGATTCGGCCATTGTTGATCCTCAAAAATGTAAAAACAATAAATTTTGTTAAAACTATCTACAATTCATTCTTTTCTTTTTTTTTTGAGCCACTGAATGACACGACACATATAAGTTGTTTTCCTATTTCTAAGTAACAAAGATCATTCGAGCGGAAGGAATATTGCCAAGGGTGTGACCAAATTTAACCACGAACAACGAGTTTAATTTGAAAGATTGTTCGGAGCTTTCGCTTCAACTTAATAGATACATGTAATTTTTTACCTAGCTCATAGTAGGGCACCTTAATTTTGGAGGTCCACGTGGATCAAAAAATCGAAAAAAATTGTTTACCTTCTGTCAATTTTGTTTGTTTTTAATTTCAAGTATCTCATCCTCAGTCACGCACCAATTCGTCCACAATGTTCCTTACTGACCAATTTTGGCCTCCACCCGATGGTGGGGCCCATCCACCTCCTTCGTCAGCGCAAAAAAAAATTGTGTTGGATCAGATGGATGCATGGCTTCTGACCACTTCGCCACCCCAAACGACCAATTGAGAGCATTAATCGCTTGTCACCACCTTCATTACCTCCACTAAGCAACTTGCCTTACACGTCCCTTCGCAATTACTCGACCTAACAAGATTCATTCAATGCTCCAAATTCTCACATCCCACTCATTGCCATTCCCTTTGTTTGTGTTTATTCTGAAGAGTTCATTTGGTTACGCACCCATATTGGTTTGGCTCTCCACACTTCATCGTTCAACTCTACACACTTCATTATTCGGCTCTACACTCTCAAAAGCTCCCTTCCTCTTTCAGGTGAGGTTTTTAACCTTACTCGACTAGTACCATTGTCTCTCATTTCGACAAGTATTCTGCCATGCACTTATATCATTATGTTATTTGTCGCACAAACTTTCATTGTGCAAATTTCTCTTTGAAAAAGATTGATACTATGAAATACGAAGAGGGTTTTACTAGTTTTCATTTTGTCCATAGTCGCCCATGCACTTGTAATCTTATGTTCTTCATTGCACGGCATTTTACTTTGCATTTTGCTTTTAATATTTGCTTCCTACTACGAAATATGAAAACTGTTTCATTGTTTTGATGTCAAATATGATAAGGGTTTAACTGAATTTTCATTTTTATTTCATTTTTACGATGAAATATGGAAAGGATTTGATTGGTTCTCACTTCAACGGTTTTTTTCCATGCACTTTTATTCGTGTGTTCGTCATTGCACAAACTTTAACTTTGCAATTTACTTTTAATATTCATTTGTTATTTTGAAATATGAAAATGGTTTCACTAGTTTTCATTTCAAAGATATTATGCCATGCACTTGTATTATTGTGTTCTTTGTTGCACAATAATTCACACTACAAATTTCTTTTTATATTTTACGATTACTACAAAACATAGGAAGGGTTTGATTGTTTCTCATTTCGAGGGTTTTCTACCATGCACTTCTATTCGTGTGTTCATCATTGCACAAACTTTAACTTTGCAATTTGTTTTTAATATTTGTTTTTTATTCTAAAATATGAATACGGTTTCACTAGTTTTCATTTCATAGATATTTTTCCATGCAATTGTATTATTATGTTCTTCATTGCACAATAATTCACTCTACAATTTGCTTTTTATATTTGAGTGTTACTACAAAATATGGAAAGGGTTTGATTGGTTCTCATATAGAGGATTTTCTGCCATGCACTTCTATTTGTGTGTTTGTCATTGCACAAACTTTAACTCTACAATTTGCTTTTAATATTTGTTTGTTATTCAGAGATATGAAAATGGCTTCACTGGTTTTCATTTTGAATATATTTTTCCATGCAATTGTGTTATTTTGTTCTTCATTGCACAATAATTAACTCTACAAATTGCTTTTTATATTTGATTGTTACTGCAAAATATGGAAAGGGTTTTATTGGTACTCATTTCGAGGGTTTTTTGCTATGCACTTCTATTTGTGTGTTCATCATTGCACAAACTTTAACTATGCAATTTTTCTTTAATATTTGTTTGTTATTCCAAAATATGAAAATGGTTTCACTAGTTTTCATTTCAAAGATATTCTACCATGCAATTGTATTATTATGTTGTTTGTTGCACAATAATTCCCTTCCTAAGTAATTCACCCTTCTCCTAGTACCTAGTCCAAGGTATGACTCTTTCCCAACCCTTAACAATTCAAATTTTCCACCTATTTTTACCAAATCACTAGAGAGGCCTAGAAAATCCACATGTGCACTAAAAAAGGTCTAGATGTGCCACAAAGGTATATCTAGAAACAGTGATATACATTGAAAGAATTCCAATATGTTCAAGATATACACAATCTACAATGGATGTTTTGATCCATGGAGATCATGTATATCTTGAACAGATAAGACTTATATGTATGTATATCATTGTTCATCTTATTACAAAAGAAGGGCTCATTCCTATTAACTTAAGACTACTTTCAATGTATATCACTTGCATATAAGTAGAGACGAAGTGTTGCACAATAATTCACTCTACAATTTTCTTTTTATATTTCATTCTTACTACGAAATATGAATAGGGTTTGACTGGTTCTCCTTTAGATGGTTTTCTGCCATGCACTTCTATTTGTGTGTTCATCATTGCACAAACATTCACACTGCAAATTGTTTTTTATATTTGTTTGTTATTTTGATATATGAAAATGGTTTCATTGGTTTTCATTTCAAAGATATTTTGTCATGCAATTGTATTATTTTGTTCTTATATATATATATATATATATATATATATATATATATAGTTTCTTTAAATGTTTTCTTCGTTTCAATTTTATACAAGTGTTGGTATATTCAGCTGACACTTGTAAATTTGTGTCTTGGATGGTGTACAATTTCAATTCATGTTTGGCTCACCCCATTCTCCCTTCAATGGCTTGGTGATGGTGAATTGTACTTCAAAGGTATACAGTTTACTTAGTATACTTTCTCTCATAAGGTAAACACTACTACAAGTCTTTGATTGATGCCTCCTTTCATTTCTTAATGCAAGATTGAGTTGGAGAAATTCACCATATCATTACCCATCTCAATTTCATAGAGGTGAGGTTTCTAACCTCACTAAGGTTGTACCATTGTCTCTTGTTAGTTGTTGTTTCTTTCTTTGTATTATTTATTTGATTTGTTATGGGTGTGTTATGTTATGTAAGTTGAAGGTTATGTTTTTTTGTCACTGATTTTGAACAGAATATTTATAGTGTTTTTGTGGTTATCCATAGTTTGAAGGTTCTCTTTCATTCTAGGTGCATCCACAATGTGCTTGATGATGTATATGGCCTATCTATGGTGTTTATGAACACTTTCAATAGTTGTGTTCATAAAAACGGTCACTTTGTCAAAGAAAAGTATGGTTCTCTTCATGCATCACTATGACTTTAATGGGTTTAATCTTTTCATTTAATTTATATCTATACCTATATATCTATATAACTTTCAATCTATCTATCAATATATGTATCTATATATTTGTATATATGTGTATACATGGCAAATACACACACACACACACACACACACACACACACACACACACACATATATATATATATATGTATGTATGTATGTACATATTGACATAGACATACATGTACATACATATGCACAAAGATATATATGTACATACATATTGACATAGACATAGATGTAGATATATATGTACATATGTATGCACATACATATGTGTGTGCATATGTATACATATATGCACTACACAATTGTGAAATACATAACTGCCAAATGAATTATTGTGCAATGAATAACAAAATAATGCAATTGCATGGCAAAATATCCTAGAAATGAAAACCAATGAAACCATTTTCATATTTCGTAATAACAAATAAATATTGAAAGAAAATTGTAGAGTTAAAGTTTGTGCAATGACGAACACAATAATAGGGGAGAGCATCCCATAGTGGAGTAGCCTACCTTAGCAGGTCCACATGAACCAGAATTAAAAATAAATTTTCCTACCACATTATTTATGGGACGTGCTATAGTCCAATTGGTCCAACTTGTGCATGACTTGCTCATTTCAATGTCTAACCATTTTCCATTAAATGGCCTCTTTCATTATGTAAGTAATATGTGTGTGTGTGAAGGGTAGAGATGAATGTGAGGTATGTTTGGATGGATGAGTACAACAATGTAATGGGAATAAAGGAAAACTATAGTATGAAGTTACTTTAATGGGAATAAAGGAAAACTATAGTATGAAGTTACTATAGTTTTCCTTTATTCCCATTACATTGTTGTACTCATCCATCCGAACATACCTCACATTCATCTCTACCCTTCACTCCATCAACCTCCCTTGGCATGCCTCCATAGTAATACCCTCATAATCAACTATAATTATGTTTTGAGTGTTAACCAATATAATCTAATTAGTATTTACTAAATTCAATCATATAATTTTTTGACATTACAAACATCTACGATAAATCTAATGTGGTTTTTCGTTTACAAAAATAGAATGAACTCTTATAATTGATAAAAATTATACATGTTTTTTTAAGATTCGAACCCACAGAAATAATATTGAGATAAGACATGGAAACATGTTAAATTTTGTAGAGGTAGAGACTAATGTTAACATGTGCTTTGTGGGTGGTAATATTTTGTTGTTATATTGTTGTGTGAGATTATTGTACTTTATTTATAGACTTTATCAAGCTAATAGCCTTGTACATGTATTTTCTGAAATATTGTATAAGATTGAGTTCCTTGGAATGTTATATCTTATAATTAATTATCTTTGAATCTAGGACAAGATTATATATGTTGGAATTTTCAATGTGGCAAATTAGGTATTATAAACATAATAATTGTTGTAAACAAAATTGAATCAAATTTCAATCCTTGTTGAATTTAGGCATATCTAGTAGACCTTTTGAGTGATTATATGAAATGTCTTCTTATGCAGTTTCAAATGTTAGATTATCAGCATAGAATGTATTTTCTAAAATATTGTATAAGATTGAGTTCCTTGGAATGTTATATCTTATATTTAATTATCTTTCAATATACGATAAGATTATATATGTTGGAATTGTCAATGTGGCAAGTTAGGTATTATAAACATAATAATTATTGTAAACAAGATTGAATCGGATTTCAATAATTGTTGAATTTAGACATATCTAATAGACCTTTTGAGTGACTATATGAAATGTCTTCTTATGCAGTTTCAAATGTAAGATTATTAGCATAAACTGTATTTTCTAAAATAATGTAGAAGATTGAGTTCTTGGGAATGTTATATCTTATATTTAATTATCTTTGAATCTAGGACAAGAATATATATGTTGGAATTGCCAATGTGGCAAGTTAGGTATCATAAACATAATAATTGTTGTAAACAAAATTGAATCATATTTCAATCCTTGTTGAATTTAGACATGTCTAGTAGACCTTTTGAGTGACAATATGAAACATCTTCTTATACAATTTCAAATGTTAGATTATTAGCATAGAATGTATTTTCTAAAATGTAGATTATATGACAATCACAAAAAGGAAATCACATAGTATGGGTCTAGTAGTCATCAATGGGCTCCATAGTCGAGCCCCTTAATATCCAAGTGTAAATCATTTTTTATCCATGAAGTAAACAAAATCAATCGAATCATTGTACCAAAAAAAAAAGTTTAACCGACTTATACACATCATGAACAAGTTGGTCCTATTAAACTAAAAAAATTGGTAGGCATTAAGAATTGAACTCAAAGCAACTGATCAATTGCATAGAGTAGGTTGGATGTAACAATCACAATTTATGCAACAAACTTGCATTGAATTTCATATACACTACAAGTTGACTAACATTTACATTGCATACATAAAATTGCAGTGGGTCACAAAATAACATTGTATAACAATCACATTGTATAGAACATAATGCCATTCACATTGATAAACAGTTTTAGTTCAAACCCCAAAATGATAGAGTTGTAGCACACTAACCTTGGCAGTCCCAACTACAAACATGATCTTACAGTGCACAACCAAAACAAACCAAAATATGGTGGACTTGTAGAGTTGGTCCCTCCTAGCATTAGTTAAACGCACCAAGAAAAGAATCTAGAGACGTGTTCTCGTCTCCTACTGCTGCATTTTGACTTGTCATTAAATGATTTGCATTTGTATTTGTAAATTGTGTGCAGCTTACATGTGATGGGGTTATTGGTGAACAAGTCAATCCAATTGAAAATGGAGTGCAAATTACTTGAGATGGGTTGGGACTCAAACACACATTACTTGCAACAAAGTGAGGGATGTTATTGTTCATTATTTCCTAAAAGAAACTATGATTTTCAGATAAGGGGGTTGTAGGACTGCTCAATCATCTATCTTAGCAACAATTCTCTATGGGAAACCTCGAATGTCTCTTTCCTTCCTATCTTGTTCTTTTTGAACCCTCTCTTGCTCCTTCTTCTGCTCTCTTTCCTTTCTTTGCAACTATTTGAGTTGCTCTCTTTCCTTGCATTGGATTTCCTTGTCAATTTTCCTTTATTCCTTCAACTCCAAGGCCAAAATCTATGATGCCTTTTCCTCCTCATTTTGTTGCTTCTTTCTGCTTTTTATTTCCTCTATTTCTTGTTTCCTTTACTCCTGTTGCATTAGGAGAGTCATGTAATCGTCAGTTGTCAACAATTGAGACTATCAACTCACTCAAATATCTCCATTAGTAGACTTTCTCATTCTTGCATTGACATTGTGAACTGGAAGCTTTAGAATTTATTGATTCTCAAACCAGTTTGGGATTCAATTGTTTTGGTGATTTGGGAGTCAATGAACTCCTCTTGCTCTGCTAAACCTTGACTTTCATGGCTGCCATCTACATAGTAATGTACTATTTCGTTTGGAGGTGTGGCAGTTGGAGATGGGAATGTAAAACTCCCCATCTCTTCTTCGCAATGTAAGTCAAGAATGAGACCGTTGGTAAATTGCTCAGGCTGGCTATCAACCATGTCATGAAATTGCTTATCTGCACCTTCCTGCACTTGACTTTCCATTGCACTCTACAATGTCTATGCAACTTCATATGTTGAAACAATAACTCTCGAAAGACTAAGGATATTGTACACTACAAAAGCATCCTTTGTGACATCGATCTGATATGTCTCGCTCAAACACATGTCATTTGCCAGGGCATCGGGATTGAGGGGCCATATCCCCATCCTTTTAAAACCATATTTTATGTTTGATGGTGATATGTTTTAAGGATCTATGACATTTGCTTCAAATGCTTACATTAACAATTACAAACCAAAAGTGCTTAATTATAATTAAACACACAAACGGAATTTAAATAACGAAATTACAAAGTAATTAAAGAAAGAACATAATGAGAGATAAAGAGAGTGCAAACAAAGATTGATAACGGAGTTCGTCGTTTAGAACGACTACGTCTCTGGGCCCTCTCCAATTGAGTGGACGATCCAATTATTCCTCCAAAATTCAGGTTACATTCATGGAAGAACCTCCCCTTGGTTTACAAAGAAATTTACAAATGCACTTCCAAAGTGCGTGGAAACAAGCTTCTCCAAAAGCACGAAAATACAAAAATTCCTCCAAGGAAAACAATCTCTCACACTTGCAAAATTCTTCCAAAATCACTTGACTTCTCTCACCTTTCTACCTCCTTTTATAGCCCAAAATTACCAAAATTGGTGTAAAACCAATTAACTACCCAATCTCCTTACATAGTGCAAATTTTCAAAAATATCCCCCTTTTCACAACTCCCGGAAGGATAATATTCCTCAAGATATTTTTTTTTTCAATTGAATGGCTCTAAGGAATCTATTCCCTATTGAATTGGGATAATCAATTATATAAATTTTTACAGATAAAATTTTCCCCTTAGATTAGGAATAATATTCCTATTATTTTTGAAAAGGGATATAAGATTTTCCATGAATAAATCATAACCTTATTTTGAGGCATTTTATGGGCAAAAAATTATTAAGTTTAGAGAAAATGGGGGATGGTGGTCCCACCACACTCCCCTCCTCTTTATCTCCTCCTAAAAGAGGGGGATGCGTTCCCCTTCAAAGGTGGGTTGCCCCCCATACCATGGGTGGCACCCCACTTAATGTGGGCCGCCCCTTATGGATGGGTGGGGCCCATCTTAATTTTTCTTTAATTATATACTTTATTTTTTTATATATATATTTTTTAATTATTTTTTTGCCAAAATAATTTTTGCCACATGGAGGGATGAGGTGATGTTATGTGCCAAGGGCTGATTGGTCGTTGAGCTGACTGGGTGCTAACGTCATCGAGTTGACCCAATCTTTGACCTTCCATAACTTCGCCATATGGACTTCGTTTTCCATGAAACGAACTCTGCTGAAATCGTGATGATGAGCACTTCACAATGGTGCTGACTTTGAACAATTTTGATGACTTTTATTTTTTCCCTTTTTTCTTGCCAGGTTTTGAGAGTTGACTAGAGGTTTGACCATATATATCTTGAGCTCTGGGACTCCGATTGACTCCATTCAAGTTGTGTTGGAGTCAAGATCTCGAGCACTTTCTAATGATACCAAAATTGGAGAATTTCAAATTTTGACAAAAAATCCTCTAAATCAGTCCTCCCCATTGAAGAGCTTTTGGACCTTTGAAAGCTGGTTACTTAGAAAGTGAGGGTAAAATTCCCTCACTTTACCAATCTCTATCCACTTTGGCTTGCTTGGATGCATCCCTTTTAACCCCACTCGAAGGTATTCAACTACTCCTCTTCGTGAAGTCTTGGTGTTCTTGTTGAGGATGACGTCTTCAAGCAACTCTGACGTGTACTCTGGTGAAAGGTCATCAACTGATGGAACTTGCACTTCAGCCTCCTCATCTAGTATCATCGGAGGTTCGTACAACTTCAAGTTCTCAATGTTGACTACCAAGTAAATCTGCATGTATGGAGGAAGATTAAGGCAGAAGGCATTTGTGCCAATCTTTTCCAGAATTTTGAATGGACCATATCTGATCGGCTTGAGCTTCCTTCCTTCACCTTGCATTCTTTCCTTGCTTATGTGTAACCAAACTCTATCTCCAACTTGGAAATGATGATCACTGTGATGTTTGTCATGACAAGCCTTGTACTTTGCTTGACTCTTTTCCAACTGTGATTCTAGGGCCTAATGAACTGCTTGGACCTTCTGGATGAACTTTAAAGCCCTTTATGCATCAAGGCATCCATCTTTAACATCATTTGTTCCAAAAGAAAAGTCCATTGGTGTCTTTAGAAAATAATCGAAGCAAGTCTCAAAAGGAGACCTCTTTGTAGAAGAACGGGCTGCATGGTTGTAGGCATGTTGCGCATAATGAAGACTTTCATCCCACAACTTAGGATGCTTGCTACAATATCCTCTGAGCAGATGCACGACTGTCCTATTGACTACCTTTGTTTTTCCATCAGTTTGTGGATGGAAGGTTGTACTCTTCTTCAGTTTAGTATCCATAAGTCCCCATAAGACTAACCAAAACTCCCTAAGGAATCGAGAATCTCGATCTGATACAATGGAAGTCGGTAACCCAAAGTGAACCCATACAAACTAAAAATACATATGAGTTGTCAGTTCAACAGTGACTTGCTTTTTACATGGAATAAGAATACACATCTTGTTGAACCGATCAACTACTACATACAAATAATCATGCCCTTTCCTAGACATTGGTAACCCCCCGACAAAATCCATAGATACACTTTCCCATGGTCGAGATGGTACAGGTAAAGGTGTGTCCAACCCCAATTTCCTATTACTTGGTTTGCTAGTTACACACATCACACATCCCTTAATATATTTTGTTACAATTTCTTGCATTCGAGGCTAGTAGCAATATTTATGTAGTTGTGTCAAAGTTTTACTAACCCCAAAATGTCCTTCAATTAGTGATGTGTGTGCCTCTCTGATTACATGTTCTTGTTCATTCTTTGGAATGCATAATTTTCCTAAGTGATACAAGAGTTTATCATGCACATAGTAATCCTTTTCTTCTACTTGTTTTCCTTGGATTAGAGTTGCATAGATATCCTTAAACTTTTCATCAGTAGCATATTGTTCTTCAAAACTTGCATGCAGCATAGAACTATTTTTAAGGATTATCGAAGCATTAGAAACTGGAGGTCTAGAAAGCATATCTGCTACTTTGTTATGGGCTCCTTTCTTATACTTAATGACTTAGTGAAACTGCTATAAAAATCCCATCCATCTAAAATGCCTACTTTGTTGTAGCTTAGTTTGTGAATATAGATATTGTAATGGCTGATGATCAGTATGGATTACTATTTCCTTTCCCATTATATAATGTTTCCATTTCTTAACACTCTATACTAAAGCGTAAAGTTCTTTATCCTAAGTTGGATAATTACTTACTGCGCTAGAAAAAGTTTCAGAGTGGTAACAAATCGACTTACCTCCTTGTGTCAATACTGCTTCCATGGCGAATCCACTCGCATCTATTTCAATCTCAAATGGTTGGTGCAAATCTGGTAGAGCCAGGATTGGTGTAGTACTTAACTTTTCCTTCAACGTGTCAAAGGCCTTTTGTTGTGGTCCTCCCCACTGAAAAGTTATCTTTGTACTTGTTAATGCATGCAATGGTGATGTGATGAAGGAGAAGTTTGTAATAAACTTCCTCCAGTACTAGACAACACCCAAAAAACTCCTGACTTCAGTTATAGTAATTGGCTTAGGCCAATTTACAATTGCCTCAACCTTTGCAGGGTCAACTTTCAATTGGCCATTCCCTACGATATAACCTAAGTACACAAGAGATGTCTTTGCAAACTCACATTTAGACATCTTTACATAGAGTTTTTCTTTTCTTAGTACATCAAAAAAAAATTTAACATGACTTGCATGGTCTTCCCAAGACTTGCTAAAAACTAGGATATCATCAAGATATACAATAACAAAATCATCAATGTAAGGACGGAAGATGTCATTCATGACTCACATGAATGTAGCAGGTCCATTGGTAAGCCCAAAGGGCATAACCATCCATTCATAAAGTCCCTATTTTGTCTTGAAAACAATTTTCCAAATATCATCCTCTACAATTCTAATCTGATGATAACCACTTCGCAAATCTAATTTAGAGAAATAAATTGCATGCTTAAGTTGATCAAGCAAGTCATCAATTCTAGGAAGCGAAAACCTATTTTTGATGGTGATTTTGTTCAGTGCCCTAAAGTCGATGCACATCCTCCATGTTCCATCTTTCTTTGGAACCAAAATGATCGAAGAACCACAAGGTGATGTACTTGGACAAATCACTCCTCTATCAACAAGCTCCTGAACTTGCTTTTTGATTTCTTCATTTTTCATGATAGACAACCGATACATGCCAATATTAGGTAGTGGCGCATCCTGCTACAATTGAATTTCATGTTGAATATCTCTTTTAGGAGACAATCCTTTTGTTTCCTAAAACAAGTCATCATAAGCGGCAACAACTTTGACCAATTCAGCCTTATGTTTAGGATCACTTCCTTTAAACACCTCAGATGTTTCATCTTCTTTGGCCTTAACAAGCATTAACACAAAGTTTTTACTGGAGTTCACTAATCTTTTCATCTGACCAGCATTAACTAATGCAAGACTAGTTTTGACTTTGTGTGCACGTACAATATATTCAATCCCATCCTTAAATAGATGATACTTGTTTTCCTCCCTAAAGAAGATAGCTTTACGGTCGTACAAATATGGACTTCCTAACACAAGTCCAAAAATATCTAAAGGTACAACATTTGCTACAACCTCATCTTTAAAGTTTGCAGTGATTGCAAAACTAAGCTTACATTGTTTAGTGACTTGTAACTGTGCATCATTACAAACCCATCCCAAAGGGTATGGCTTCAGATGAGTTGTAGTCAAGTTTAGCTTTTTAACAACTTCTTGAGATATGAGATTAACTTGTGAACCCGTGTCAAATAAAGTATCAACCTTAGTGTGTTTAGTTATCACACAAATATGAAAAAGTTCATTCCTTTGCTTATCTACTTTAGGTTGCTTACTTGTACTTGCAGAAATACTTGATTCGGATGCAAGAGATATATCTTTGTTTTTACCTTGAATTCCAGTGGTGGTTATCTTTGTCTCGTCCCCGGAATCAAATCCAAGATCCTATTGTGTTACAGCAGTTGTCTTCTGCTTCCCTTTGTTTCCACCATACCTCTTTGGCCTAAGTTTCGGATGTAGTTTCCAACACTCAGAATCTTCGTGTCCTTTCTTACAATGAGAACAAGTGGGTTTTTCACCCTCTTTCTTTACCGTGGCTATCTTTTTTCCTTTTCCTTTATCTTTACTCTTAGGTTTCCCCTCAAACTTAGATGGTTTCTTTGAGAAATTATCACTGAAAGTGTTCTTACCCCTTGACTCTAAATGAGTGGCTTGGACTAACACTTCATCCAAATTATTAGGACTCAACATTAGAATAGTATATCTTAGGTAAGAATGCAAACCACCTATGCACTTGAGTAATGTATCCTGAGTATATAATGGAACATTTAAAGCAATAGCCTATTTTCTAAACTCATGAATGTAATCTTGGACAGACTGACCCTTACCCTGCCTAAAGGTTTTCCAATTCATTGTTAACTGTTGCATATAACCTAAAGGATAAAACTATTTTTGAAGGGCAGCAATAAATTCCATCCAAGTCATATTGACCTTACCATGGCAAGCAATTTCCTCTTAAGTCCTACTCTCCCACCAAGTGAGAGTTGTACCTCCCAACCAGAGAGTGGCTAACTGGATCATAGAAGCATATTATGTTAGGCCTTGAATCCTACAATAGACTTCTACTTGCTGGATCCAATCATCCAACTTTTTGGCATTTAACTCACCACAATACTTAGGCAACTCAAATTTTACATCAAGTTTAATAATAGGCTTAGACTTGCTTTTGAAAGGATTAACAGTAGTAGAAGAGGAAGAAGAAGAAGGGGAAGATGGAGAAGAAGGGGAAGATGGAGGAGATGGAGCTTCTAGATCTTTTCCTTCCTTTGTCCTTTCGTTCTTCCTTATTTTCTTGCTTTGACGAATCTCCCTTTTCGCGCTTCTTCTTTTCCACATACAACTCTTCCACCATACCCTTCATTTCGAGGAAGACTCACTGGAAAGACTTATCATCAAGCTCTTGCTCGGTGCTTTTCCTAGCTTCAGTTTCGTCCATTGTTGGCAAAGTCCTTCATTTGCCGATCTCAGGATTGTATTCTTCAAGTTTGCCTTTGCCTTGTTGAAGCTTCGAGCGAGTAAGCATTCAAATCTGCAATACTAGTCAAAACATAGCTTTGATACCAATTTGATATGTTTTAAGGATTTATGACATTTTCTTTGAATGCTTACATTAACAATTACAAACCAAAAGTGCTTAATTATAATTAAACACACAAACGGAATTTAAATAACAAAATTACAAAGTAATTAAAGAAAGAACAGAATGAGAGATAAAGAGAGTGCAAACGAAGATTGATAGCGGAGTTTGTCGTTTAGAATGACTATGTCTCCGGGCCCCTCTCCAATTGAGTGGACCAATCCAATTATTCCTCCATAAATTTGGTTACATTCGATGGCAGAACCTCCCCTTGGTTTACAAAGAAATTTACAAATGCACTTCCAAAGTGCGCATAAACAAGCTTCTCCAAAAGCATGGAAATACAAAAATTCCTCCAAGGAAAACAATCTCTCACACTTGCAAAATTCTTCCAAAATCACTTGACTTCTCTCACCTTTCTACCTCCTTTTATAGCCCAAAATTACCAAAATTGGTGTAAAACTAATTAACTACCCAATCTCCTTACATAGTGCAAATTTTCAAAAATATCCCCCTTTTCACAACTCCCGGAAGGATAATATTCCTCAAGATACTTTTTTTTTTCAATTGAATGGCTCTAAGGAATCTATTCCCTATTAAATTGGGATAATCAATTATATAAATTTTTACAGATAAAATTTTCCCCTTTAGATTAGGAATAATATTCCTATTATTTTTGAAAAGGGATATAAGATTTTCCATGAATAAATCATAACCTTATTTTGAGGCATTTTATGGGCAAAAATTTATTAAGTTTAGAGAGAATGGGGGGTGGTGGTCCCACCACACTCCCCTCCTCTTTATCTCCTCCTAAAAGAGGGGGATGTGTTCCCCTTCAAAGATGGGTTGCCCCCCATATCATGGGTGGCGCCCCACTTAATGTGGGTCGCCCCTTATGGATGGGTGGGGCCCATCTTAATTTTTCTTTAATTATATACTTAATTTTTTTATTTAAAATATTTTTTAATTATTTTTTGCCAAAATAATTTTTGGCACATGGAGGGATGAGGTGATTCTATGTGACAAGGGCTGATTGGTCATTGAGCTGACTGGGCGCTAACATCATCAGGTTGACCCAATCTTTGACCTTTCATAACTTCGCCATATGGACTCTGTTTTCCATGAAACAAACTCCGCCAGAATCATGATGATGAGCACTTCGCAATGGTGCTGACTTTGACCAGTTTTGATGACTTCAATTTTTTCCTTTTTTCTGGCTAGGTTCTAAGAGTTGACTAGAGGTTTGACCATATATATCTTGAGCTCTGAGACTCCAATTGACTCCATTCAAGTTGTGTCAGAGTCAAGATCTCGAGCACTTTCTAATGATACCAAAATTGGAGAAAATGGAGGATTTCAAAATTTGACGAAAAATCCTCTAGATTAGATGGTGTCAATGCTCTTTGCAGTGCCTTGTTGCCTAGATTTTCCAATTCTACCCTTCTGATTTCAATGTTTAATTATCTAGTAAAAAATGTAGCTCATTCAGATTTGAAATATGACTTGAAAGGTGAGAAAATGTTGACATCCAAAGGCTATAGCTTGTGTGACGTATGTGCAGGAATTGTAAGGAGGTCAATGCTTGACCTCCTTTCCTTGTGGATGGTTGTCATTGCAACATGGCTTCCATGGTCATAAAATATGAGAAGGTTCTTATTAGTTGATGACACCCCATGGAACTGAGTTACAAAAATGTTTCATCCAGTCCATAAAAAGTTATTTTTCATCCATGTGTGTGTTTGGGTTGCCATACAAGCAAGTGGTTACCAGTTAGCAATGTAATTTTGCATCTCCATATTTCCCTTGAACAAATAGAACCCTGGTATGCTCTAACTAGCCACATTAACACATCATAGAATTGTTATCCATTCCTAGCTCTTGGAAATTGTGTGTGAGACATCCATGTTGCATCGTTGTGCCAACACTCTCATTGTTCCATTTTTGCCTACTTGAATCCCTATTTCATTGTAGTTCCATATTATTTCTAGACCATATGGTTATTTTCATAGGTTGCTGACAATGTTTTTTAAAACCCAACTACTACTATGGGTCACAAGTTTACTACCCTGTCCTTGTCAAGACCTTCTATTATGCACAATGTCAATTTTGGATGACACCTCTTGAATCTAGTCCACCATGATTTTATAGGTAGCCCATCCTTGAAAGGGTTGGGTCTAGTTTGGAAATTTTGGGCAACCTCTGCCTTGAGATTAGGCCATGTTCGACATCTACTATTTTTGTGCACCAACCTACAATAAGGCCCTCCTCCTCTTGTGTGAGGACAATTGGAGGACCCTTCTTTGAAGTTGTTGTGAGCTTGCCTAACCAATTGTTCAACATTGTAGCTAGGATTCTCCATTTCTTGGCAACAGCCCTTGTGGAAATCCGATTGGTTTCCACATCCTCTAGGGCCCTGTTCATGTCCTTTGTTGACCATCCCTATTCTTGTGATGCTCTTATTGACTTGCTTGCAGGTGCAGCAATCTCTGAGACTGCCTCAACAAGTTGAGGAATGTTGTTTGCTTCTACAATAGGTTCTTGCACTGGGGGGACTGTTACCATTTTTTATGTGCATGAAAATTTGTCTTGCCAGTCTTCTTTATTGGATTGGGCCTCATTTGAGCTTTATATTGCACCTACAGTTATTACAAGTTTGAAGCAATGATAAAAATAATCAATGAACATTGTTGAAGTCATAGTGATGCATGAACAATTTGTTTTCTTTAATGTGCATGTTGACAGTTTGTAATGCAATTTTTGGTATCAGTTTGATTTAAGAATTGAAGTGAAATGAATTAGAGAAGATCAGGTGTAAAAATCACATTCTATGAAACTGAAATACATTAACATCCATAAATAGTATATTAAGAATTGAAGTGTAATCTCTTAGAGCAGATTAGGTGTAACAATCTCAATGTATGGAACATGATTGCATTAACTTCCATAAACAACAAGCATTAAGAATGAAAGTGAAATCAATTACAACAGACTAGGTGTAACAATCACTTTGTATAGAATAGATATGCATCAACACAGTTATAGTGCATACAAGTGATTGGCATTCCCATGCATATAGAATATAAATGAAATTTCACATTGACTGTAACTAGAACAGATTATTAGAAGTGCATGGTTACACATGTTGGCATATATATACTACTAATTGGAATAACTACATAACTTTTCTAGTTTCAATATGTTGTTCTTTTCAGGAATATATGTGTGTGTGTGTGTATGTGTATGTATGTATATATACATACATATATATGTATATATATATATATAAACATATGTACATATATATTGCACAATAGTATACTGAGACATGAACAAACATTGGTTAAACATTGTTGAAATGAAAGAAAATGGTACAAGCCTTATGAGGTAGAAAACTTCACTTGAAAGACAAAGGGAGCTTTCTTGAGTGCAGAGTTGAACAATGAATTGTGTAGAGCCGAACATATATGGGTGCCTAACCAAACGAAGACTCCAAAACAAATGCAATGCTAGGCATTAAGAACATATAAGCATTCCTAGGCATTTAAGACTTGAAATGAAATGACACGGTCTTGTGCACTTAGAGTAGATAGGGTGTAACAATAACATTATAAGGAACAAGGTAAGTTGACATCCATAAACAATATAAGTTGAAACCCTTGATATTGAGTTACAGGGTAGTGGGTGACAAACAATTACATTCCATACAACTGATCTATATTCCCAGGCATATAGAATATAAAAAAAAACCTAGAAACTAAATTGAAATGACTTGACACTCATAAATAGTGTAAGTTGAAACCCTAAATATTGAGTTACAGGTTATTACAACAAACATTGACATCTCATACAACATATTTCCATTTTGAGGCATAAAGAATATAAATGAAAAACCCCATGTAAACAACATCAATGTGAAACCCTAGATATTTATAGTTTTATGAAAAACATATACATATCATACAACAAATTGACATTTGTAGGCATAAAGAATTAGTAGCAGTAGAATACATGTAACTTGGTAGCATGTTGTTGTTGCTACTTTTGGTCTTTCTTCATATTCCTCCAGGAAAATGTAGAACTGAATATGAAAGTGAGATGTGCTAAATGGAAATTAACAAAGATTGAGTAATGCATTTTTTAATTTGAAAATATCTTTATATGTTCAATGTTGGTTTGGTATGGGGTCTTTAATTTGTGTCCTTTTTCAAATTTGAAACTTGATCTGGTGCCTTGAATTGTAGAGTTTGTATGTATTTATGGCATGCAAACCTTGTTTGCTTCTTAGGCGATTTCAGTGGCTTTAACACCATTGTTTTGGTGGTTCCAGGTGGCAAAATAGGAGAAGGCACAAGTAGTCGTGCGTTGGGATTTGACTAATGGGACACATCTAAAGGATTGATTTTCCTTTGAGTGTTGTGTTGCTATGAAAGTGGGATAGGGGGTGGGTTGGATTGGATTTGGTGATGGGACATTCTTGGCTCGTAGTTGTTCTTGTGGCAACAAATCTATGAAAATATTGGTGGTGATGTAATGCAAGTGGTGATATTTAAGGGGAGTGTGGGTTATACTAATTTTATATTTTGGATACATGTTTTAATGCTACATGCCATTAACAAGAAAATTGGCTTGTAAGATGGTGGTGTCAAATGTACTTTGAATATTCTCTAACATGTAAGACTGTGAATAACTATTTGTGTTTGGGACAAATATAAACTGATTATAATACAATTTTTGACGGTACAGTGATTCGACTACTTTTGTTGATTTTATGGATAAAAACTATTTTACAATTGGATATTACAACACTCCATTGTGGGGCCCACGGTTCACTACTTTTGTTCCCACTATGGGACACCGCACTAGTGTTGACCCCTCTCCCCTATGTTTTGACTAGCAATTGCACCTATGCTTACAATTTTTCATTGGGGTAAAATTTTCTTAGGTATAGGGGAGAGGACTTTAAAAGAAATTATATCTTACTTTTTTCTACATCAAGTTTTTAAATAGTACATCTGAATTTTTTTTAAATCAACACATCTTCATATGTGACTTGAGAGCTAAAAGCTATTGTATGGAATTCTTTGTAGTAAGAAGGACTTTGAGACAAGTCATTATATGGATATAGGTCCTTAAGTGGTTATTTCAAAGCACTAACTAAAAATAGTGCATAGATAACCTCACTAACCATGTGCTACATGTACCAATAAAACTTCATCTCATCCTATAATTAATGCTTATAAATATGCATATATATGTTCAAAATTAAATGTCACTCATTTATGATATGACAAAATGAATTTTGAATATTACAATTCAAGTTTATAATGTCACATTATATTTAATTTTATGTCATGTTTTAAATATATTTGAGGTCCACTTATTTTTCACTATCACACTACTACATATTACTAAGTTAATCATAAACCTAGTGTTGAGCATATATGTGAAGCCTCTCCCTTGACAACCCACTACTTTTCATGATCAAAATTTGTTGTTGGAACTTGCATAGGCATTGATAAGTAGAAACACGCTCATGCACATGTGTTCACAACCTAAAATATCGTCATTACCACTCTTGAGTGAGTGTTGACAAGGAAAAATGTGCTCACATGCAAGCATTGACAACATAAAACACCATTATCTCTGTTGGTACCTAAAAAAATCCTCATTGCCTTAGGTAAAAACTAAGATGCAAAAATTTCCAAAATTTAATTAAGTAGTTGATGTTTTGTGTCCTCCATCTAATGGATGGGCCAAATGGGTATCTAGATTTGAAAATTTGGTAAGGACCGGATGAGAATTGGCTAAGTTATGGATGGTTGGAGTTTCTTATGGTTTGTTGACCCACCTTTGGCTCCGACAAAGGTTCTTCAAACCAGTGTCAATTCTGACAGAAGTTTCCAAAACCTCCTAAAGTTTCGACACAGTTGTAAGTTTTCCATGGAAGCCCAATCATCAACAAGCAGCAAGGGAATTTCTAAGGGGAAGGTAAAATATTGGCTAAGTTTTTTTTGAGAGTTTATTGTGGTTCATTGAACCACCTTCAACTCCGATGAAGGTTCGCAGAACATCCTATTTCTCCAACAAAGTCCTAATGTTCTTTGTGAGGGCCAACAAGCAAAGATAAAAGAGTGAGGATGGCCCAATATTAAAAAAGAGTTAAGTTTTGGAAACCTAAAGAAGTTTTGAAACCTCTTGTGGCTGCTAATGAGGTTCTTAGAACCTCCTCATGTGTCGACATGGTTCTCAAAATTGGTCCATATGTTGAAATATTTTGTTGATATATCCAAGGATTGTTTATGACTAGGAAATAAGTCTTCAATAGAAGGAACCAAAGAAGATTGAAATATTAGACTTTTAGGTGGTTTTAAGAACCACCATTAGCTCTGATGAAGTTTCTCATAACCTGTCTTCTCATCGATAGAGGAGTTGTGATGGCCAACAAAAAAAGGAAAAGTGAGGAAAGGTGGGGTTTTGGCATTTTCACTAGTTTTTCAAACCACCATTGGCATTGATGGGAGTTCACCAAACCACCATCCTCTTTGACGATAGTTTTCTAAAGGCATGTTTTCAACACAGGAGTCACCTTTAATGCCTTTAATAGCTCCAACTACCATTTCCAAATTTGATACTCCAGGACAATATCATGAACACTTCTCCATGTCTTGTCGGTTGGTTGGCATGAAGTCCATGCTTATTTATTGTTTCCCAAGACATATTTTGTCACTTCAAAAGCTCCTAGTCATCCTTTGTTACAAATTTCAAGAGATCTTTTGTAATCTGGCCTCTTTTCCTTCATGTTAGACATCAATTGACCTATCAAAGGACATGCCCCATGTGTTTGTAGATGTTTTTGTACGCAGAAAATCATTTTTTTTTATCTACACTTGCACCTAGGGATAGGTCTTGGGTGATGTGTCATCTGAATTATGCTTGATCTATAAAGGCAACTTTTATTTTCATTTGAAGGCTTCTACTTTTAGGAAAAAGGGATCTTGTAAAGAGGAGATTGGTTTAGTTTGTAATAGGTGAAGGTCCTTATATATTATTCATTGCATTGTAATGCTCATGTAATCTAATCTACAACATATATAAATATATACTACTATGTAATTGTCTCCAATTGTAATGTAATACTTTTTGAATCAAGTAATCAAGGATTATGTTGGTTCTTCAAGCATATTTGATGTTTGAATTGTTCTTCTATTTTTTGTCCACTCAAGGAGTGGTGTAAATGATTGTATGAGGGTAGTAGGAGTGTTAAATTCTTTCAAGTGGATTCTTAAGTATGGTTGCATAGTAGGCTCATAATGATCTATTTGTCATAAGTTGACAAGCACTTATTAGATCATCAAGTTATGTTATACAATTATATGATATAAGATGCATGATATGTGATTTTGTATCCCAATGATAGGCACCAACCAATTTCATGCAACTCACTCCCTAGATAGTTCAAAATATTTAAATCATTTTCTTTTATTTATATTTCTATTTCTATTTTTTATTTGTATCATCTCTCGCACATAAGCATAATGTCATTAGAGTTTCATAAATACCTTTAATAAGCCCTAAAAAACTCTAGTCATAAGGTGTGAGAATATAATATGTGAGGTGTTGTCATGTAACCTTTGCTTGGAAATCATGCTCAACACCATATAGGGAAACCCACCTAGGTTTTGCAAAGCTTCAAGTGTAGGGAGTAACTATCCTGAGGGTGGTTCTTTGTTAGTTGGCCAGCAACTTGAATTATTTGAATATAAGACTTGGAAAACCTTTAGAATATTTTAGGCCATCAAATGGAAACACCAACAATCTCTACTCATACGTAAGAGTTGACATTTTTCATGGTCGGTGCTCTCAAATCCACCATTGCTCCGCTCACAAATGTTAAGGCTTCCAAGTAATGAATCAATTTGTTACTATTATTATTTTACCTTTTTGGTCTTCTAAATTCATATAGGTTTTTTAATAGCCCAATTTTCAAATTGGACATGATAATTCTCTATATAGATGTTTCCAAATTATACAAGTTAATATGCTACATTATATAAAAACTTATGTCATGATTTAAATTTATTTGAGGTCCATTTACATTACACTATTGTGTCATTATATTTCACTAAGTTAACCCTAAACTTAACTTTAAGAATATATGTAAATCCTCTTTCTTAATGACCCATTATTTTTCATGTCGAGAATTTATCATCAAATTGTTTCCACTCATGTGCAAGTGTTGACAAATAAAAACACACTCATGTGGAAGTGTTAAAATTAAAACATCTCCATTCTCATACAAGCATTAATAGATATAAGCATGCTCATCTATAGGTGTTGATAACAAGTAACACCACACACACACACATACACATATATATCTAGGTGTTGAGCGCAAGAAACACACACACACACACATATAAAAAGAAAAGTATTATCCTTAATGACCCATTATTTTCATGATGATAATTCATTGTCAAAGCCTCTCCACTCATGTGTGAGTATTGACAACAAGAAACACCACCATATATATGTTGACAACAAGAAACACCCACACACACACACATATCATGTAACTCCAACAAAGCATAGAGTGTTTTTAGCTACTAATAGGTTGTCATTAGGTCCTATCTCTTTCTTTGAAAATGCATCAATTATATCAACCGGGCAGTGTTCGGAGGCTATATGTAATAAAAGACATCTTGACTACCTCTCTCAGATTTTCTAAGTGTTTGGAACAACTGAAATGAAACTTTAAACTAAGAGGCCACTAAACTAGAAAGTGGGAAATCATTTACTTTGAAAGCTTGAAATAACTAAACTAGAAGGGAGAAAATTATTAATCTAAAAAGCATAACAATTAAACTAGAAAGCACAGAGATAATTAAACTAAGAAGCATGTAAATTGCTAAAGAGGAAATGCTTGTAAAGAAACTATGAAACATTTAACTAATAATGGATAACAAACTTGGAAATTAACAGAAAACAACTTAACAACTTGGAACTAACAAATGAAAGTAGGTGCTCTGGAACTTCAAATAATAGAACTAAAGATTATAGACTCAACTACAACCTGCAGGATTAATGTTAACAAAACTCAACACATGAAAACAAACTTCACCCATGTTTATCATTTACAAAATGAAGACAACAAAATTAAAAATAGAATACTTGTCCATATATTCTATAGTCCCTCGAGTGGCCAACTCTCGGGTGCTCCTATGCTTAGCTCAGATCACATAAAATTTATCTCCAAGATTACTCCATTCAAAACAATTCCATTCACAATACTAACAACTCAGAATGAAATGGGAAAAACTTATTTTATTCATATTGAAAGTATAACTCAAAAACATAGTGACAACATAACGGTATCTCTCTATATCATTTACATATTTATACAAAAACAACTAACAAAATCCTATATTTCAAATGGTAAAGATTACCAATGAAAAAACCTTCAACTGATTTTAACAAGCTAATGGACTTAAGTCCATAACATAAAGCATTAAAGGGCTCAAGATGAGCCATAAAGTATTCAAAATGAAAATAACAGAAAACTTCAAAAACTCAGTCCACCATGCATTCCCCTAAAGTTCCAACACCTATTCTTCTGGTGCTTGTCTTCAATTGTGTTGAGGTATGCATTGAATCCACTTGGCTAGCATGATGATTGATTAAGCTGATTAACCTGTACAATACCTAGAAACTAAACCATTATGTTAGCGCGGGTTAGCTTATTTCAATTAATTTCAGGAAATAAAGATTGTACACCTTTTCTCAAAAAGAAAGCAATTACTAATCCTAAAGAAAATTAATTGGCAAGGTAAAGGTGACTGGAAGATGTGAGGTAAGTTATTTAGTTCATTATATTGATGAGGTTATTTTTCACCTCATCATTTCCTCCCCTTCCTAAGCTTGAGTAGGTCCTCCTACTCTTTGTTGTGCTCCTTATTCTCCATTTCCCTTGTTTCTACTCAACACTTCATACTTTGTACTGAGATCATAAAAATAATATGTGTCCAGATCCCTAGGTTCTCTTAGAAAACCATGATGAATCTTAACCCTTGTTGTCCATCTTCCAAAATTTTCATTACTTTGATCTGTGTTGACATGTATTGCAGGGGATGGCAAAAGAAGTAGAGGAGGTCTATATCTCAAGCCAATCTAATCAGTCTTTAGTTGCTATAGGATACCAATGAAGGCTACTGCTCTTCTATAGGACCATCTAATGTTAAGAGGTGAAATTACCTCTCTTTTCTTAAGATGCACAAGAAGAGGAGTATATCTCTCTTCACATGCATGCCAAGCTCTCCCTATCAATCTTGGCCCCTGATCTTGAAAATGCTCAAAGCATAGCCAAAGGTTATTGTTGTAGTTACTTTGTATAGTCTCTTTAAGCTTAATTCTTAGGAACTATGCTTTGAAAGAAAAAGGCTTCCTGTGAGGATACCTCATTTCAATTCCAACAGTTTTATCTACATGTGAATATTCCCTTGTCCATTCCTGCCATTGAACTTGATTGCGCATGGTAGATATAAATGATCTCAACTAAACTTCACCAACAAAGAAATTGACATAAAAATCTGTATATCTTTCTGAGAATAAATTATGAATAAAGAATTCACATAATAAATCCTGCTAATCAAGAGTTGACTCTACAAACATTTTGACAAATTCTTTGTCATCAGGATCATGCGGCTGGTTATTATAAATTATGAGTAATTTCTATCTTAGGATTTTCTCATTGAGAAACATAGAATATAACCTAGATGGTCTTGTGCAAGCCAACAATAATCCACCTATTTGACAAGCATCTTGTTTAGCTCTATACACCCTGTCAAATGATTCTTTCAACAAAACTAACTCCTTTTTCATCCCAACATTTTCAAATTTTACCTCCCTCAAAAAATAGCATATTTCCATCCATTTCATTATTAATGGAGGGATATGTACCTGGAACCATTCTATTACAATTGGTTCGATTTATGTTCCTTTAGATTCCATTATAGGCTTGGTATCACTTTATTGCAAATCCTGTTCTAATTCCATAATTCTGCTCATAGAGGCATTAAGTTCAATTTTTTGTTTGTTCCTTTCTTCCTCAAAAGTAGTAAACATTTCCATAAAATTACTTGTTAAACCTTTGATGTGCTTATCTTTTTCAAACAAATCAACCACATGCTTTTTGCTTTCTTGATTCCATTGTTGTATTTGATATTGCAATTACTCAATAATCTTGTTTTTCTGTTCCATCTACATTTTCAAATCCACAATTTCTTGATCCCTTTTCCCTATGATTGTAGTATGTGCCTCTATTTCCTCTTGTTGTTGGCTGATTTTTTCCTCATTTCCTTGCAACCGACATCTTAACTCAACAATTTCTATTTTTAATTTTCCTAATTCTACTCCTCTCTGATCAGATTTTTCATCCCCTGTATTAATAGAAAAAGGTGGATTGGGGATTTCCATATTATCATTAATTACATTTTCCTCAACACTAAGTACATTTCCTTTGTCAGACACATCAAATGAACCTGGCTCAACAATTCTATCAATAAAGGGGGACAACCGTCCCATAGGATCATCCTCAATATCCACAAAATTTGGTGATTGTACCCTTTCCTCTTCTTGTTCTGTTGGAGATGGCATATTCTCCTCTTCAACTCTAGGAGATTGACTAGCATATTTCTCTATTTCTCTTATTTCCTCCTCACCAATCTGATTTTTAGTTTCCAATGTTTGTGCTTTAGTCCTAGGCTTCTTCTTTTTAGAGGTACTTCATGTATCATAAGCCACAATTTCACTAGACTCAGCAGATAACCTTTTACTTCTTCATAAAGGAGGGGTTGTTTGGAAGGTTAATTTGGTTTGCCTCTTCCTCTTGCAAGGAGGCTCTTCTTCATCTCTGAAATGTACAATTTATACATTTTCTAACTAACTTGAGGTTTCTAACACATCAAGTAAAGTTTTCAGTGCTTCACCGCTAGGAGCTATTGAGGTTTGCTAAGATTTAGGAGCACTTGAGGCTTCAAAGGAGGGTTCTCCTAAAGATGGGGTTACTTTTTTGGATGACTCACCCTCCTCAAGAGGCCTTTTAGACTCCACATTCTCAAAATTTTGTAGAAATTTCTACCATATCTTTTTTGGTTTCTTGTGGAAATGGTATTTGCATATCAATTGTATAAGGCCATGATGTTTGAGTGGTCCTACCAATTTTATACTTTTCTATCATGGTAATAACTGAGTCACACAAGAATGTTGGCAAATTAACCCTAAGAGAAGAGTCTTCAGCACCATGGTGCAAATGGGTAAGTAGATGGAAAGGGGAACCTACTACCATTGCTACTTGTCCTTCATAGGTAAAGTATTTAATTATCTAGGCAACAACAGTTCTCCAAGGTTCCATGATAGAAATTATATGGAAACCTTTGTTTTTTCCTCTAGTACTTATAGTTATCACAGGTTGAGGCTCCCTTTCTCTATGAAATAATTCTACTATTATTTGATAAGTAATGTTGGTAGTTTCAGTCAAATTAATACCTCTATTTTCCAAACTAGAAAAATGGGAAATGATTTTAGGGCTTACCCAAAAATGTTTTCCATGCACCACAGTTTGTCCATCTACAAATTTTTTTGCAAATTCCTTTAATAACTGCTCAGTATGCCCCTCAAACTTCTTCATAAATTCTAGCCACCCAACTTTTTGAAATAGGCCTGCAATGCTATCCAATGCCAACAATTTATCCACTGAAGTTGGTTCAGACTTCTTCTTAGCTCCTCCCATTCTATATTTTCCTTATTGCTCTGCTCAATTTTGCAAAAATATTGTGATGCTCAAAGAAACTTGTTTAAACAACTGAATTGTAGATGAAAGGAAATGTAATTTCGATATAACCGAGGGAAGAGGAATTAATCGTTTTACTTGAGATTTACTATATAATTATGATGGTTTTGCATGGGAAGATGTGCAAATATTGTTGTACTTCAAGCAATCACCAATGGCACAATTTATAAAATTGAGAGAGGGAATGGCTCATGCCAATTAATTAATCTTTATTCAAAATAATTACTTACTTTAAGCAAAAACTGTACATACTTTACATCCTGACATTACTTGAACATCACTTACCTTTTGTTGACATAACAAAATAGTTGCATGATTTGGCGAGGATGGCAATGAATTCATTATGACATGGATGGGACAGTTAATTAATGGCAGAGTTTATTATGATGGAAAAGTTGTCATAATAATTTTCATTTATTATGAAATGATATGATAATATAGGGTGAAATGACAATGTAGGGTGTGGATTTCAAGTTGGTGACAAAATTTGAATAATGGGCATGTGTAGAACTTTGGAAAAATCAAAGCATTGAAAAAGGAAAGAATTTACAAAAATCTAGGGCATCACTAAAAGATGTGGTCAGGGTGAAAGATGAAAAGTTTCGAAGCATTGCTGAGAGATGTCGTCAAAATGCAGTAATGAAGTTTCCAGAGCATCATCAAAAGATGTAGCCAGAGCAACAACCAAAAATTTTCAGAGCATCATCGAAAGATGCAGCTGGAGCAACAACAAAACAAGTTCTGGAGCATTGTTGAAAGATGTCGTTGAAAGGAAGAAATAACAAAATTTTGGAGCATCATTGAAAGATGTAGCTAGAATGCCACAAAAAAAAAAATTGGAGCATCGTTGGAAGATGCAGCCAGAAGAAGGAAGAAAAGTTCACAACTTTGGAATTTTAGTTTCTAAAGCATCGCTAAGAGATGCACCGAAATGCAAGAACAAAACAAGGAATGACACCATTTAGTTGTGCAAGTTTCAAAGCATAGTAACAAATGAGCCAAAAAGTTCTGGAGCACCGCAACAAGATGCGCCAAAATTTGTGTTTGATGAAAAATGAAATCTTACGAAATATAAACAAAATTTAGCCAAGTCCAAAGGATGAGGAATTTGAAAGAAATTCTCTAAAATAAAGTAAATTCATACACTTGCTCTCTTTTTTTGAAACATATATAATAGTGCTCAAAATAAAAAACTATATTGACTATGTCGTAGTAGAGTCAATGCATTGGATTTCTCCCTCATTTCTACCATTTTTGTAAATTCTTCTTTATTAACAGGTTTATGGTAGATGTGTAATTGATGTCCATTAACTAGGAGGGTTCAGGTGTCACCATCAATGGGCTTCGGTTGTACCACGCCATTTGCAAATACCTTAGAAATTTCATATGGGCCGAGCCAATCAGTTCTAAGTTTTCCCTAGTGATCCTTAAATCTGGAATCGAACAACAATTCCCAATCCCCATTACGAAACTCTCTTTCCTTGATATGCTTGGCATGCTAGACTTTGCATTATTGTTGCACCAGCTCAGTTTGATGGATGACATCCAAACGGAGTTCATCCAACTCACTAAGTTGTAAGACTCTCTCTACTTGGGCTCGTTTAAGATCTATACCTAACTTCATGGCTATCCTAAGAGTTAGGAGTTCAAATTCAATGGGTAAGAGAGGTTTATTCCCAAAAACTAACTCATATGGACTAAAACTAGTAGTTGATTTCCATGTGGTGTTATAAGCCCAAACGGCTTCAGGTAGTTTCCTAGCCCAGTCTTTCCTTCCTAATCAAAACTATTTTTGTTAAAATGTTTTCTAGCTCCCTGTTAGTGACTTTGACCTAGCTGTTTGCTTGAGAGTGGTAGGGTGAGGACTTCTTATGGCTTACCTAGAAATGATCGGTGAAGGCTAACAGTACCTTAGACATAAACTAGAGACCATGATCTGTGATAATTGTCCTAGGGGCTCCAAATCTAAGGAAAATTTTGTTATAAAGGAAATCAACTACTTGTTCCTCCCTAGCAACTTGTAGAGCTTGAACTTCTACCCACTTAGTAAGATAGTTGGTACAAACTAGAATGTAATCTTTCCTTGTGAAGGATGGTCTATAGGACCAATAAAATCCAATCCCCATTTTTCAAATGGTTCAAGGACTACCTGAAGTTGTAGGGGAATTTCATTAGATGTAGTTGGTCTCCCTACCCTTAAGCATTCATCACATCTGTGAACATATTTCTTGATATCCTTATGCATAGAAGGCTAGTAATATCCTACACCTAAAATCTTATGGGATATTCTCTTAGTAGGATAATGTCCTCTAGAAGGATCATCATGGCAAGCTCTAAGAATACTATAAGTCTCATGTACCCTAACACATCGTCGTAGAACCATATTAGGTCCGCATCAAAATAGGATTCCATTAATCCATTTGAAGGAGATGCTTTCTCTAACAAGGTGTTTCCTTTGTTTTGATGTAAAATCAGGTGGTACTTCTGAGGTGGCCAAGTAGTTGGAAATGTCAGAAAACCAAGGAGTTTTAGTAGAGATGGAAAATAGATTTTCATTTGGGAACTCATCCTGTACCAAAGCATAATCACCATCATCTTGTTTAATTTGGGATAAGAAATATGCAACTACATTGAAATTTCCTGGTTTGTCAATAGTTGTTACGTTAAATTCTTGGAGAAGCAACAACCACCTGATTATCCTCCCATTCACTACAGGTTTGTTCATAAGGTATTTGATGGCTGAGTGGTTTGTGTACACCGTTACTTTGTATCCTGTGATGTAGTGTCAAAATTTCTTAATTGCATGTACTATAGCGAAGAATTCTTTCTCCATTGTATAATTCCTTTATGTTGGAGTCAAATTCTTACTAATGAAATATATGACATACTTTCCCCCATTCTCATCTTCTTGTCCTAATACCGATCCAATGGTGTCATCAGATGCATCAATATAAATATGGAAGAGAAGGTTCCAATTAAGTCCATGAAGGACATGAGTAGAGATGAGTTTCTCCTTGATGATTAACACTCAGGTGTCCAGATGAACTCTACATTCTTTTGGAGAAGGGGAAACATAGGGGCTGCAATCTTGCTAAAGTTTTCTATAAATCTTCGATAGTATCTAGCATGCCCTAAGAAACTTCTAACATCAGTCTGAGTTTTTGGGGTCACAAGTTGTTGTATCACTTCAATTTTCTTAGGATCAACTTTTATCCCTTCAATCGAGGTGTGGTGTCCTAGCACTATTCTTTGTTCTACCATTATCAGACATTTTTTGTGGCTTAGGGACAAACGATGATCCTCACATTGCTTCAATAATTTGTCTAGACTTTAGAGGGCTTCATCAAAGGTTGAACCATATACAGTGAAGTTGTCCATATAAACTTCTACACACTCATTCACCAACTCAACAAATATGGCCAGGATAGCTTTTTGGAATGTTGTAGGAGCATTACATAGCCCAAAAGGAAGAACTTGATATGCAAATGTTCCCCCAGGGGAAAGCAAAAGTCATTTTATCTTGGTCTTCTGCTGCTACCTATATCTAGTTGTGTCCATTGAATCTATCCAAAAATGAGAAATATTTTCCCCTAGCCAAGTTGTCCAAAACCTAGTCTACAAATGGTAGGGGAAAATAATCTCTATGGGTTTCTTTGTTAAGTTCCCTATAATCTATGCACACTCTCCACTTCTCATGTTTCTTTGGAACCATGACCAAAGGTGAAACCCTTTTGCTAGCAAAAATGGGATAAATAAATCCCACTTGTAGGAGTTTCTCAATTTCAGTTTTAATGATATCTTTCAGGGAAATATTGAGTCTCTGTTGTGGTTGGCAAACAGGTTGAACATCCTTGGTATAGATATGATGAGTACATAAACTTGGGTGTATTTCTCTCATATCTGTGTAGTCCCAAGCAAAATCTTTAGATCTATTCACCAGGATATCAAATAGTTTATGTTGTTCTGGCTTGGTCAACCAACTATTAATGTTCAAAGTTTTTCCTGGCAGCAACATTATGGTCTTAACACCCAGATGCTTGGATGTGACAATGTACATTGGTCCTGTCAAAGTGTTAAGGGGACAACTATGAGGTATGGTTCTATGAAGTCGGAAAATGTATTCAAAGAAATGATCCATTTTTGGAATTTTATTTTCCAGAGGACAAGGTAATCCCATGAAACTAGTATTATCAAATTTAGTGTGGTCTATGTTGATTGGTTGTCCTAGGATCTCTTCTACGTCCAACATCTCCTCATCACTTGAATCCATGGTAAGATTTTCCATGTTGTTTTCCAATTCATCCTCTTTTTCTTCACCATGTTTTTTGATGACTACCATGGCTAGAGAAGCTAAATTTTCTTGTCCATTGGGACCTTCTAGTTCATCAACCCATACTTTATTATATTTAGCAGGCTTGGAAAGAGGATACAAGAATAAATGTTTGCTATTAGGACCATGTGAAATGGTCATTCCTCCCTCTCTGTAGTCATTTTTGGTTGCAACAATAGCCAACCATGGTCTTCCTAGAATTATTGGATAACTATCTTTGGGTGTAAGAGATTGAATTATTTGAAAATCCATTGGATATTCCCATCCATCAACCTTAACAAGAACGTTTTTGATGATGCCCTTGGGAATGGCTATCGATTGGTTTTCCATTTGCAAGACTGTGGTTGTGGGACATAAATCAGTAAGCCCCAACTTTTCCATTACATCAATAGTCATTATGTTAATGGCTACTCCTAGGTCCACTAGAGCATTAGGTATTGCTACCTCATTGATTGAACATACTATTATAAGTGGACTACCTAGGTCATCATATTTCAAAGTAGTAGTCTTTCCAACAAAAAAATTAGCTAGGTAACCATTTATGTGAACAATATTTATCCATTTTGGTTTCCTCCCTAGAGTTTTCATACAAAATTGTTTGATCAATTGGTTCAACTCTGAAAGAATCTCCTTAATTTCTTGTAGTAAAGGAACCTCAATCTACAACTATTTGATTTCTTGTATCAATGCAATTTTAGTGGAAATTTTCGGTGGACGAGGACATTTCTGGAGGATTTTTCAAGATGGTTGGTTTCAGACGCTTTGGAAAAGGAGCTTGAGCTTTCTCTTTAGGAGTGGAGTCCTTCAAAGAATCAATTGGAGACTGACCCCCATCCTCCTAAGCTAGGTCAAAAGCTCCAGCTAGAGATGGCGGGAAGGTCTTGTCTTGGGTAGTTTCTAGGGCTTGCTCTAAAGATGTGGGAGTTGTTTTAGTTGTCTCAGCAGACTCATTAATAGGCTCATCTAGGATTTCAATAATAGTAGGTTGTGAAAGTGTTTTTATGAATCTTGATTGTAAGTTTCCATGGTGTATAGTGTTAATTCTAGTAACATTGTCTTGTTCTGTGGAATACACTGGAGTATTCTGATGATTTTTCTTTGGGTTTAGAAGAGGCTACATGGGAAGTTGTGGTTAGTTAACTTGCTCATTTTGTTGAGTGTTTTGGGGAGTTGGTAAAATATTCTGTTGTTGATTAGGCATTCTTTTGGGACCAATATAAAATTGATTTTGAGGTTGATTCCATTAAGGAATAGGATTCTGAGGATACCATTGTTGTAGAGTCTAGTTAGGCCATTGAGGATTTCCCCAAGACTGATTTTCCCATTCAGGTGGTCCCCAAGGGTAAGTTCCCCAATTAGGCGGTGCCTAAGGCTAGGGTGCTTCCCATTGATTATTATTCTAGTTGGTTTGAGGTCTCTAGGCAGGGTTTAAATTTTGGCCATAAGAAAAATTTCCTCTAGTTCTTTGATTTACAAAGTTGATTTCTTCCTCAACCGAAGATGCTCTTTTCTTAGAATTCTTGATGGCATTCAAAATATCACACTGGTAAATAGGATGGCTCTTGTCACAAACTTGACAAAAATCAATTTTGTCAACTTTTTCCAAAGGGAATTCCCTTGACATATGTTTGTTTCGGCACCTAGGGCAGTAGATGGACAAGGTCTCAAGATTTTGTGTTTTAGCCTATATTCCATTTAATGTGTGTTCAACTAAACCAAAATGTCAATTTTAAGATTGGTTATCTCCTCACACAATTTTCCTATTTCATTGGAACCTTTAAAAAGAGTAGACTTTTGGATACCTCCTCGAGTATGAGAGAAATTCTGACATAATTCAGTGATATCATCTAGTCCTAGTTGGGACACGTCTCCTTTTCCCATTAAATCCAAGCTCCTTCAAGCATCTTCATCAAGACCTTTAAGAAATAAGGTCTTCAAAATCTCTAGACTTATGGCTTCTCTGCTACATCATTTAGATAAGAAGATAAACCTATCTAGGTAATCCTCTAGACTTTCATCTTTGTTTTTCCTTATTTTGAATAGTTCTTCTTTCGTATCACTGACCCTACAATAACTCTAGTACTTTTCTAGAAAGGTAGACTCCATGTCATCCCAGGAGGTTATCAACCATGAAGCTAATCCCATGAACCATTGCATTGTTGAATCTTTCAAAGTAGAGGGAAAAAGCTTTAGTTTTTGGTTATCATTCTTTTAGTCATATGTGTGACACAAGACTTTAAACTAAAATAGAAACTAGTCAGGGTCTTTGGAAGACAAACCTCAAAAGGTTGGCAAGAAGGATGGTGAAATATTTTTCATAGTCGTGTCATCATCTACATTGATAGCAATAGGATAAGTGAATGTGCGTGGTGGTGGAGGGTTAACGACATTTCTACAATTACCCATGATGTTGAAGGGGATTTGTTCCTCTACAAAAGTTCACTCAGATGGTCAAGGCTCTGGGGTTTGCAAAGGAATACACTCCTCTACAACTATGTGTTCTCTTTATGAAATATGCAAGAAGCTCTCAGGTTGATCCTGCTCGATCAATTCTTCAATAAGTTCTTGATCTGAGACTTCTTCCTCCCTACTTGTGGTTGGTACATCGGTTGGGGGGGTTTTGGTATGAATCTTCCGTGGGGGCCTCATTTCTTGACCATTCAGGAAAGGAAGCGTGAGGACTATTTTTGTTCCTAAAAGAGGTATTCAAGGTATCTCCTACTAACACTAGAAAAGGAAGGTCCCTAGCAACAACTCCAAAAAGTGATAAGTTAAATTGTTAGGTCCTATCTCTTTAGTTGAAAATGCATCAATTATATCAACCGGGTAGTGTTCAGAGGGTATATGCAATAGAAGACATCTTGACTATCTCTCTCAGATTTTTTAAGTGTTTGGAACAATTGAAATGAAACTTTAAACTAAAAGGCCACTAAACTAGAAAGCAGGAAATCATTTATCTAGAAAGCTTGAAATAACTAAAGTAGAAAGTAGAAAATTATTAATCTAAAAAGCATAACGATTAAACTAGAAAGCATGAATATAATTAAACTAAGAAGCATGTAAATTTCTGAAGAGGAAATGCTTGTAAAGAAATTATGAAACATCTAACTAACAACAGATAAAAAACTTAACAATTAACACAAAACAACTTAACAACTTGGAACTAACAAATGAAAGTAGGTGCTCTGGAACTTCAAATAACAGAACTAAAGATTACAAACTCAACTACAACCTGTAGGATTAATCTTAACAGAACTCAACACATGAAAATAAACTTCACTCACATTTATCATTTACAAAATGAAGACAACATAATTAAAAATAGAATACGTAGCTATCTATTCTATAGTCTCTCAAGTGGCCAGCTCTCGAGTGCTCCTACACTTAGCTCAGATCACATAAACTTTGTATCTCCAAGATTACTCCATTTAAAATGTTTCCATTCACAATACTAACAACTCAAAATGAAACAGACAAAACTTATTTTATTCATCTTGAAAGTATAACTCAAAAACATAGTGACAACATAGCGGTATCTCTCTGTATCATTGCTTCTGATGATTACATATTTATACAAAAACAACTAACAAAATCCTATATTTCAGATGGTAAATATAACCACTGAAAAAGTCTTCAACTGATTTTAAAAAACTAATGGACTTAAGTCCATAACATAAAGCATTAAAGGGATTGAGATGAGCCATAAAGTCTTCAAACTAAAAATAACATAAAACTTCAAAAACTCGGTCCACCATGCATTCCCCTAAAGTTCTGGTGCCTATTCTTCTGGCACTTTTCTTCAATTGTGTTGAGGTCTACGTTGAATCCACTTGGCTGGCATGATGAGCAATTGTCCTGATTAACCTATACAATACTTAGAAACTAAACCATTATGTTAGCACAGGTTAGCTTATTTCAATTAATTTCAGGAAATAAAGATTGTACACCTTTTCACAAAAAGAAAGCAATCACTAATCCTAAAGACAATTAATTGGCAAGGTAAAGGTGACTGGAAGATGTGAGGTAAGGTATTTAGTTCATTATATTGATGAGGTTATTTTTTACCTCATCAGCTACCATAATCTCTCCTTTTTCATATAATATAACACTAGAGAGTTTATTTGTAAGAAAAATTATTAAAGTTTTTTGTTGTGTTTTGTAATCATATATGATTAAGGGTTTTATTTTTACTAATTATTTTATGTTGACAATTTTTTATTTAAATTTTTTTTTATTGAGGGGTTTCTATATATTGCCATACTATAGCTTTATATATGTAAATATAGTTGTCTAGAGTAACTATATATACAACTATGTAAATCTATTTATACAACTATATATAGTTTTTTTTAGATTGTAGGAATCAGGTAGCCCCCTATAAATTGCAATGTGTCTGGTAAAAAAAATTCATGTGACCGATGACACTAGCATGACACACCCTCCAATACCACAAGGAGGGGGGAGACTAGACCTCATGACCTCTTGCCTGCAACACGATGCTTTAGCCAATCAAGCTAGGCCCCCTGCCCCATATAACTATATATAATTGATTTTAAGATTTATTTCTATTTATGGTTTTCTATATTTTACTAGATTACACCTCTATGTATGTGTATATTGATGTAGACTATATGAGTAAATGTGTATATACAACTATGTATGTGTGTTTACATAGATGTGCATTTATATATACAATTGTATACACTTATATAAAGTTATGTATTTAAGTGATTTCAAATTCATACTCTTCATGTTTGTATATTATTGTACATAGTTTATATACAACATAATACATTTTTTACTTTCTCTACTATTTTTTGATAATATGGATAACTACAAGTTCTAAAGTTGATAGTTCCTTGTTACAAATTTTATATTTTTAGAGACTTGTCCAATAGTATATTCATGTATACATATTTTGAACTACAATTATACAAAGATATAAAAAAATTTTGGTACGTAAATAGAATTTATATTATATTGATTTCAAAAATTGCAATACAATGTCTGATGTGGGAAGATAATTCATGTCATCCATTCTCCCCGCCCTATCAAAACATGCAGCGCCGAGACTGACCCAAGACACCACCCAATCCCTTTACATACATCCCTACCCATTTAGCACAATTCATGGCCAAAGCCCGACTAACACAGACCCAGTATTACAAAGCATTGACAACCATGAACCAAAAAAACCAGTGAGTATACCATCATCCTTGCATCCACTTGCCGAGACAATGTCACCCCTCACAAGAACCAACAACACTCCATCCATCACCTTCAGTCCACTAACACCTCCTCCTGGAGATACTCATGAAAACTGCTCTTCCACCAAGCCACCGACTCCTCCTTCAAGTACAGGAACAACTTCAAGAAATCTACACCTCGCTGAGCACAAATTTTATGCTCATGCAACTCGTTCCGCTTGATGTCCAAAAGAAATGGGTAACGCTACACCCAAATGTCAGGAAGCATCACGCACGCCATATCTCGGGGACGAGGGATCCCCACCCCTAGCTCGCCACAATTATCACCTCCTCGACCCCCTCGAGCAAGTCGGACATCACCAACTTCCGAGCCATTAGTAGCACCATGGCTTTGGGTAGCTCCAAATCTAGAAGCGTTGCAACGAAACGAGAAGCAATGTTGACGTTCATCCGATACCGCTTCGTCGAAACCATAAACTATTTACCCAACACCAATTCAATTGCTCCCAACACTAAAGGATCCCATTCCTTGAAAACAAAACGGATCCGGTTCTCTGTTATCTTGCCCAGAAACGCCCATAGTTTTCGCGACGCTGTGAGTTGGATGGGAGTCTCCATTGCAGCACTGCTTATCCACCACCCTAACACAACCAGGCCAACGAAAATAGGAATGAATTATGCTTTGAAAAACCACCACCAATCTCTACTTAATGCTCCCCAACGTGCCAGTCTGCACCATTCTTAATACCTTCGATGTCCTTCCCAAGTGTCTTAGCATCCTCTTACAACCACACCTCCTTGGAGATATGACATACATTAAATGTCTCAGTCCTCACCCTGACCTCCGTACCACGCCAACTTGTCTATGCTTTGTGCATCCCATCAAATCACAGTAGCACCAAACTTGTTCTCTGCCAAGTTCTCGCGGGTACAAAGATATAAATATTATTAATAATGTTTATGTTTAGATACCTATATAATTACTTTAGTTAAATTTTTACTTGTGTGCACAATATTTATATTTATAGATGGAATATGTGTTTATGTAGAACTTTGTTTATACATATCTATAACTATATATGCATATATACATGTATATTTACACATGTTTAGTTACAAAAAAAATGATTTAGTTGTGCTTATTAACAAAAGTGCATCATATACACTACTAAATCTAGAACTATACTATGAAGTTGTGCTTTTAAACATAGTACCATTGTTGGGATAGTTTTCTCACAATTAATTACAAATTATATACTTTATGTCTGTAAGTATAAAAAATTTGGGTGACTAGTTTTTTTTTTTAATTTTGAATTTTTCAAAAATGGAAAAATTTGAAATCCATTAATGAAGTTTGCATAAAATTTGTTGGTTTTTGTGTTGGACAATATTTAAGAAAATTTATATTTTAGAAATGATTTTGGATGTTTTAAATTGGGGGATTTAATGTTTCCTTCATGGATTTTTGTGAGGATCATTTTAAAAATGTGTTCAAAATTTTGTATGCCATTTTTTTGTGCCACACTTAATTGTGATGAGTTGTGATGAACCTAGAAAGAAGGTATTGGAGATTCATAGCGGAGTGGCTCTTGATAGCAACTGAGGCACAAAGGGGCCCAAAGATATGACACGTGAAGAGTTTCCTTAATAAGAGATAACTAATGACATTGGGTAAATGAAAGTAACCAAGATAATGATGCTTATGACATAGTCAAAGTGCTCACATAGGCTTGGTATGAGCATATAAGGCATGCCCACTTGATTCATATCCAATTATGCTTAACCATCCCTTCAAGCTTTGCAATGACACTCGCGACCTCCTCTCTAGCATGTTATCCTTGTGCCATTGGTGTGTGTGCCCAATTAGAGTATACTTTTTTATGTCATTGGTGTATGTGCCTAATGAGAGTATCTTATTTTATGAGTCATTGGTATTTGTTCCCAATGAGTGATTTATTATTATCCATCATATGATGTTGATTGTATGATTATTGTATTATGTGTGTGTTATGTGTATGCTCTATGTACACGGTGTGTGTGTGTAAGCATTCTCCCAATATGTTTAGTGTGAGTGTGCTTGTGGCTCATGTGACTATATCCTAACATGGTGGGAGTGGAACTTTGGGTATCATGTGGTTGGGTGGTGTGGAACCATGGGTGTGTTATGTGTATGCTCTATGTACATGGTGTGTGTGTATAAGCCTTCTCCCAATATGTTTAGTGTGAGTGTGCTTGTGGCTCATGTGACTATATCCTAACATGGTGGGAGTGGAACTTTTGGTATCATGTGGTTGGGTGGTGTGGAACCATGGTTGGGGATTCAAGTATCTTGTGAAGAGATCCATGAAATTGTGACCAAGTTGGAAAAAGGTTTTTGATTAAATATTTTAATATTGTAATATCTTGTAAAATGTAATTTGAAGGACATTTCAATCCTCTTTTGTGTTGTAATCAAGCTAATGGAACCTCCTAAATGGAGTGATTGTAATCCAACCACATAGGTGGTATTAGTTCTATGGATGCCTTTATGTATTTCTTTATTGGAGTTGAACACACATGTGATTTTGTATTCTTTTTTATTTTATTTCAATTTTGGATAAAATGAATGTAAAAACACACTTCATTTTTGGATTTAAAATAAACTCTAAGTTAGAAAAGATGCAATTCAATCTTTGGAAATTTTCAATATTCTTTGTGCTCTTAGTGTGTTTGGCCTCAAGGACCCACCTCATTGAGGGGGTCCTTTTTTGGTTCTTTGTGTGGTCTTGGTAGGGTCAGGAGGTGTATGACGCCTTCTCCTTCACCCCTTCTATCATTGGTCTCATGTTAGAGCCTCTTGTGGTATCCCCAACCCTTGGGAGTTATCTCCTTCATTAGCTAGTGTGAGGTGAGATTGAGTGTTTGGGACCCTTTCAATTCCTTGATTGTTTTGGTCATTATTTTGTCCATTTTTCATTGTGGCTCATTCCTTGTAGTTCTTGAGGCTTGTGTTCTCTTGAGGACCAAAATTGAGCTTGGGTTTGATCATTGGTCATGATACTAGCACTAGATTCAAGACTACAATTCTAGGAATGACTACAACACCTATCTAGGCCTCTTGTTCCAAAATAGGACTCCAACACTAAACTTGGACACTTGTGTTGTCATGCTAGTGTCCTCTAGTGTCATTTTTACGTTATTTATTTTTGGGTCTTCACATTGTTTCTTGGGGAAACTTGTATATGAAATTTTTTACCCTTGGCCTATAGAGTCTTCCCATGTTGCATCATCAAAAAGTTTCATAACTTCTAAATTATGGCACCCATTTGTATTGGGAAGTGTACATCATTACCTCAAATTTCTCGTCATAATTCTAGTTGTGGAGGTCTTGTACCTCCTAGTAAGAAAACATTTTGTAAGGGCTTGCCCTTGTTTTTAATTTTTTTAAGTTGGTTTTTAAATGCATTAGAGATGTTTATTTCCCTCATCCTACTCCTTGTTCCAAAAGTTGGCAATTGAGTTAGTTGAGGGGTGTTAACTCCTAGTCATTCCACAATTTGTGTGGGTTTTTGTTTGTTTGATTTGTAATTGTTTCATGTTGTGTACATTTGAGGTTGATACTCCCCCCATCTTTCCTTTGTGTTTGGTTGTGAGAGAACATGTTCGTGGGTTAGTACCTAATCATCATTTGGGTGTTGTTTTCCCTCTCATAGATTCATCATGGTTGCTTTGTCCTAAAATTGGTAAGTATTATGCTGGTGCCACCTTTCTTGTAGCAATGGTGAGGGAATTCATGTGTTTGTGCCCGTGTTTTTGGTGTAGGAGCACCTAGGCTAACTTCCATTTTGTTAATGATCAATTTTGGCTTGTACCTGACCTTAGCCAAGTCAGGGTATTAGTGTGTTTATTTTGGACCTTAGAAGGTCTTGCTTGTGTGTGGAATTGGTAAGTTAGTCACTAGGACTAAGGTCACCATAGTTTAGTCCTTGTTAATTACTTTTGCTTTAATTAGCCTTAGTAGCTTAAGTTTGGAATAGAGCATTAAATGTGTTCTAAACACATCTAAGTTGTTAGAAGATGCCAAGAGGCAGTTAAGGGAGTTGATGGCTCGAAATCAATGAGTTAGAGGTCCTAGAAGTTAGGAAGACGACACAATGATGGGAAGTTGCAAAAGTTGTTGCAAAGTTGCATGACAACATTTGTCAGGTTGCATGCAACTTAGTTATCTTGGATCCCCTAAAAGTTAGGAGTGTGGGATCGACCAACATCCCTTGAAACATGGCAAAAGGCATCTATGTAAGTGTGGTGGCTTGAAGGCAAGCAGTTAGTCTAATGTAATCAAGTTTTTGGTTTTGAAAAATAGAGAGAACTCTGCATTTTCTATGTATACCGAATGTTCTTGAGTGACAGTGCTATTAGATGAATTAGATGTATTGATATGATATTAGATTTGTGTTCATAGAGTAGCTTTAAGCCTTTTCCATTATGTGATTGAATTGTTTTAAGTTAAATTAGTGTTGTGAGTTCATAGATTAGGGTCTAGAGGGTTTGTTGTTTCTATTTTGAGTAGTTAGTCTTTTCATGGCTCCCCCATGAAATCTAGCCACGGGAATTTCCTGAGAATGGATGGATTTTCTAGGGGAGTCATTAGTCTGTACATATGTAGTGGTAGGAGTCTTGAAGAGTCGAGCAGTAGAGTGTATTAACAAACTCTAGGTGAGCTAAAGGTGCCCGATTAGAGGTTTAGCAGTGAAAATTTGGAGAACATAGGCAGGGGAAGGAGGTATAGTATAGAACAAGTACGGTTCCAGGTAGGGTTTAGTCACATCTTGACATGCTAGAAGGATTGTGGCCTATCCAATCCATTTGAGTGAGAGAGGAACAAGAAATCAGTGTAACCCTAGGAATTAGGCCTATTAGCCCTATTTGCCCTAGGTTCTAGGAGACTAGTGTACGGAGGGCACAGAGAACTGAAACCTTGTAAATCTTTTAAAGGATCCAAAAGGGTGTCTAAAAGTGCAATTTTTTTGCCAGGTTGTTTGGAGAATTTGAGCAAGAAAGCCAAAAAGGACACTATCAAGGGCTACAAGCAATTAGGCCTTCTCAAAGCAAAATCTTGGAATCGGTAAGACAGTAGATTGAAGGTCCACAAAGATGGATCTAAATGGATGGGAAATGCAATTTTTCAATGTCTCTAACACCCCTGCAAGCAGTTCAATGTTTTGTGAGATGTTGGCACTTAGAATCTTCTAGGTGTTGGAAAGGAGTTTGCAAGTTCAAGCCATGTCAGTCCTCTAAGGTGAAGCACAAGGAGTGAGGCTCTTGGAGAAGAGTTGAGATAGGACTTAGCTGATAATCTAAGCCTAGCAAGAACTTAGAAAGGGATTAGGTTCCTGGATGAAGAGAGTGAAAAGTCTTCTTAATTGATTGTGCAAGCAAACCAAGGAGCACTTACACCAGTTTTGTGCTTCATACATCACTTGTGTGCATGGTGTTGTGCAAGTGCATCATGTCATTATCGTACCTTAGTTGTTTGGTTAATTAATGTCGTAGACGTGTTAGATTGGGGCATTAGAATGGTGCTTGTGAGTTTTGTGGCTAGAATGTACATGCACAGGACAAATTAAAAGGTTAAAAGTAGTAAATATGAAATTTAAGTTGAATAATAAGACTAAAAAACTAAGTAAAATAAAAATAAATTATAGAGACAACATTAATGAGAAAAGATCATCTTGGAGAAATCCCTTGTGTGTTAAAAACTCTAGATAAAATTGTGAGCAAGTGTCAATTGTACTTCAAAAATGGAAATTAAAATGAGGTGGTGATCCTAGCGCTTGTAAAATAGAGCTCCGACTCTTTTTTCTAAGGTGCAACAACATCTAAACAACTCTCACAATTACTTCCCCTACCTTTGTTTTTATGATAGTCTCTAACAATAGTTATTTCCTACCCAAATCCTCTTACTTCAACCCTTTTCTAATGTTTTAAATCACTAAGAACTATATAAGTACATCCTAGAGGGATTATAAATAGTTTTCCAACACATTTGGAAGCTAAAATGTCTTGAAAACCATGCCAAGAAGATGAAATTTTGAGAGTTGAAATGTCCCATAATGCACACAACCTGTCATGATGAAACCATTGTTTTATCTAAATAGGAATTTGTATATTTATTATGGTTATAGTGAGGTTTTTATGGTAGATGAAAATTTCACTACAACATTTGTGCTTTTACTATTTTTAACCAACAAATTCACTAAAAAGGAAAAAATACACTAATTTTGAAGATTTGAAGTCATGCACATTGAAGCCTACATATGGATGCCTAATTCCAACCTTAACATGTTATCTAGCATATAAGAAGTTGGAAAAAAATTACACCCTTTACATACTATCAACCAACTGGATCATTCAATTTGTTGTGATGAGGATGAGGTTCTAATTGTGGAGGATCGTAGCAAGGGTACGACACCAAAGGTTTCATTGGGTGGTGTTAAATATTCCTTTAGATGCGAAAAAATTCTCTATCTGGAACATATTGAAAGCTTGTGCAATTTGCCTCGACCCATTGGTTAGGTGTTTTTTGTTTAATGAACTTGAGATAATACTATATGGTAGTATATTATAGAGTAGTAAGTTTGTAAAGATGTTAACATATGGCTAAGCAATAGGTCGTGAATAGTAGTTTGATGGACTACCATTTGATCCTTAAACAATCAAACTGTGCAATATATTTTTGTGGTTTCTAGTCCTAAACTAGGTATTAATATCAAATATCAAAAATAAATATTATAAAGTAGAATAAATTTAATAATAAAAAATAAAATTAGATTTTTAAGAAAATATGTGAAACTTTACAAGGAAGAAAGGTGAAGGAGACACCAAAATAAAGGAAGGCTTCCTTTCCAAAGACTAGGGTTGGAAATATTTCAAAGGGAAAGAGAAAAGTATAAGATGGAATTAGAGAATGGAGCGAAATAAGGAATTATTTTAGGGTCCTAAACCATTTGAATGATAGTTTTTGGGAGAGAATATTTGAAAATGACCACCAATGGTAGCCTAGATACCCTCATCACTATTTAAACAACCAAGGGTTATAAAAGTAATGTTGAAAGGAGAGAGTATCCAATATTCATCAACATTGTAATGAAAAATGAAGCATGGAAATGGTAGATTCAACAATTTTAAAATATTAAGGGTGTCAAAAAATGCCCCATTATTTCTTGATAGGAAAATTAGTGTAGAGGCACCTAGTCAAGTTATGCAAATTTTGGTCTAAGGTTAAATTTTTTGTGTTGTGAGTCTAAATGTGATGTAACAAGGTCATAATAGACCATTTTCAATGCTTTCATGTCATTTAGGGTCGGTGTGAGTACATTTTGTTATGTTTTTATAAATGTTGTCAAAAGTTGCTTTCAACTTTGCAGTTTTGTCATGTAAGGAAGATGAATGGTCATGTAGTTCAAAATTTGGTTAGAATTGTTGGTTTGTGGTTGTTCAAGTTTAAATATGCCTGAAAAAGGTTGAGGCAAGGTTCTATTGGAAGTTTTGATGCACAAGCAATAAAAATACTTCAATTTTTTGTTTGTTTTCTAGAAAATCTACTGCTATAGGCACTGGTATGGCTCTGCACCATCTCTAAATGACATAAGGGGAATTAAAATTGATGGTTACATGAATTAAGAACATTTTTGTTTTTGTTTGATTTAATTCCATAAGGTTTGACGCATTTTATAGGCAATTTACTTGAAGTGGTATGAAAACCCTAAGGCAAGAGGGTTTGAGCAAGAAAATGGAATAAATCATCATTCCACTTGTGGAAATTTCTGAAAATCAATGGAATGGACCTAGATAGGTTACTTTTCATGTTTAATAGGATTGTAGTTGCAGGGGTTGGAGTTAGGGCCCTTTTTGTGCAAGCCCTAGCCTAATATTTTAATGTATTAGGCTAGAATAGATAGGTAGAGGTAGGGTTTTGACATTTGGTGAATTGGTAGATATTTCAGTGGATAAAATATGTTGTTAAAAACCCCATATGACCTGTTTAGTGTTTTGGAATGAAGATTGGTGGTTGGGAGAAAGTTTACTAGGTACTTGCTTTGGAAAAGAGGCCTAATTGGGCTTAAGGGAAAAGTAGTAGTCCTATTTTAGAGGTGATGTTCTGAAACAACTATAGGCACAAATATGATATGTTGAATAAGAGCATAAAGGGTATCTTGAATGGTATTCCTTTTATGGGTTTGAGGCCTTCTCTAAAAGATATGCCAAAATTTCATTATTTGGAGTGCTACAAGAAAAATTGGGAAGATTTAGTAAAAACACCAAGTTAGGGTCTTCCAAGTGAAAAAGTTGATCAAGTTGGTTTGAAATGTGATTGTTAAGTGGTCTCCACCCCTGATCTGCATCAAAAATATTTTCAAAATTTGGCCAAAAATCTCAAGGTAGAGGAGGAGACTCACAATCCTCCAAATAAGATATTTGATGCAAATGTCACATTGTTGGGAGTTCTAGCTATTGAAAAAGAAAAAAAAATTATCAAAATGAAGGAAGATATGCTTGGGAATTTTGTATGAAACCTATAGGAGTGTTCCCTATTTGCAAAAGTGGCCAAATTCTAGCTTATAAGGGAGATATTTAAGGGTTGGATTCAAAATAATTAGGGGCACTAGATAAAGTGCAAACCACTTCCAAAAGGTTTTCTCTAATTGAAGAATTCCCTAACAAGGAGAAGAAATAAAAAATAATGGATGGATGACAATGACTTATTGAAGGTGTTGGTATATGTTACACCCCAAATATGTAATTACTATTTACTATTACTATGCAGGGTAAATGTGAAAGTAATTTGTATTAGATGATGGTGAATAAAATGTGCTTGTACTTTGTTATCAATGCATTATGAATTAATGTTATTTCATTTAATGTCATATGAAGAAATGCATATGTGTGAAATGGATGGTTATTGAGTTAATATTCTAACTATGGAGATGCATTATGTGTAACACATGTTTTATGAACAACTGACTACAATGTGCTTGTGATAGTTGGATGCAATTATATGTTCATTTCTCTAGACGGAGGGGAAGTATCACTTAGGAGAAGATATTGGTCAGGTAACTAGTAATGTAACCTATATGAGCTTACACACACCCACAATAGATTGGTTGAGTCAAGTAATTGAGTTGGGAAGTGGTAAGTCATCCTTAGCGTAATGTGTCTACATTAGTAAGGGACTTGATTAATATTGAATGCATGCTTGAATGATATTTATCTGAGCTTGTGAGTCCTTCCTCATGTTATTGTGCATGTTTGTGTGGTTGAATGAGTATTGGGATATAAGCATATATGCATACGATGACATATGCATACGATGGATATAATAGGATGTTCATACAAGTATGGTGACATATGTATAGATATGCATATATGTATATAAATGATTGATATGACACTATAGTCATGTAGGTCATGATCATTCAGATATTGAATGGATCATTTGACTATCATGTTCCTATATAGTATATTATATATATATTTGTATATATACTATACACACATAAGCGTAAATGCTTAATAGAGGAGTGTGTGTGTGTGTATATATACATATATATAATATATTATTATTATGTGAAGATTATCTTGTCATATTCTTTTGTGTATCGAATGTATACATACTTGATTGGCATGATATATATATATGTGTGTGTGTGTATGCATATATATATGTATATGTATACATATATGTATATATATGATATATATATGTATATGTATACATATATGTATATATATGATATATATATGTATATGTATACATATATGTATATATATGATATATATATGTATATATATATGTATATGTATATATATATGTATATGTATATATATATATATCATATATATACATATGTATACATATGTATACATATGTATACATATGTATATGTATGTATATATATTATATAGTCGTAAAATTGCACCCTTGTAATTTCATTGACATTCTTGCATCTGCTTTAGTTTTCACTCCCTTAGCATCTTGTGTAGGCTCATTTTAGCCCCTGCATCAGCCTTTTTCTCCTCTCAAGATGCTCAACACCCCTTTTTAGAAGATGGCCTCGTGCGTTAGCTTTATGTCAAACCTTGTACTTTTCCCATTTGTATTGTTTTGTAGTGTGATGTGTCTAGACACTAGCGTGTCGTGTAGACATTTGCGCACCACATTAGTGTCCTGCAACGTTTCAACATTCAAATGACCATTTTTGTGCATGTTTTCCACTTGTCATATGCTTTTGTTGGCGGTAACGGTTGGGGATACCCTAAAATGACTCGGGAAGCTTCTTTTCCCTCCTTAGATGCTATCTTTTCACTTCATTTTCGACTCTCTTTTGCTTCTAGCTTCACTCTAGCTTCTTGGCTTCTCTCTTTTTCTCTTTACTCTCTTGCTTGCACAAATCTATCACTTGTTACAACAACACTCCCAAGCTCTTACAACTTTCTCTACAACATTCCTTGCAGCTATCTTGGCTCTCACAACCCTTTCTTTTGTCCTTGCTTTCCCTCTTTGGATTCCTTAAGCCTTATAGCTACATCTCCTTTGTCTTGTGTTTGCGAGCATTCTAGGATTCTACATCCCCTATCTACTACACCTATACTTCGTGATTCGGGTTCTCCTCCTTGAAGAGGGATTTCTTTTATCACCTCTTTTGTGATGCGGGTTCTCCTCCTCGAGTGGGGTTTTCTTTTATCACATCACATTTTCTTACTTCTCACTCTCTCTATCTTTTGGTTGTCTATAGAGGTGGGAACAGAAAAATGGGGGTTTGACTGAGGAAAACACCTATTCAGCCCCAACAATTTCTCCAAACATTACGCATGTAGGTATTGAAGACATTCATTTTCTAGAGGTTTCATCACTTGTGTGGTTGTGAGAATTTCCTTTCATTCTTCTCCTCATCTTTATCATTTCTATTTAACTATATTTTAGTTCTATTACATTCTGCTACTTTATTGCATTCTACCAGTTCTTAGCAATCAGGTTACTAGAAATCTTTTAGCTATTTTTTGTGATAAACTCACTTTCTAGTCTATACAAACGTGAATGCACCAAAGAGACGCCAGTGTGTCGCATTGTCGTCCCAAACCTGCGCTGTCATCCTTTGGTCGAGAGCTTGTCAGTTTAACTAGAAAATCTATGTGATATGTTCTTTCCAATTCTAGAACTCTCGCGTTGTTCCTTGAAGTAGTTTAGGGAAGTTTTCCCCGGGAGGCTCTTTGAACGAAGATAAATCATGAGTAGCGAATCACCCTTCTCTACATTTTGGTGAACCTAGCATGAAGAAGGTATTTTTCAAAAAACTAGGAATTTATTTACCCCTACTTGGCAGGGTCATAACTTTTGACTTGGTGCTCAAAATTTAGAATCGTTTGCACAATTGGTAAGGTCTCCTAGAGAACTAGTTCAATCCCTAAAATACTATGTCTTTGGCTATCGAATTTTAGGGACCAATGCAAGTTCTGACCTCAAACTCTGCTTCGTAGACCTCCAAAAATGCAAATTACTAGAACCTAGAAAATACCAAAAAAATTAGAAAATCTATATTTTTGGTTTTTCTTAGTTCTATCACCAAAATGAATTTAATATCTTCTTTTATTAGTTCAATATTTGATTTTATTCAAACTATTAATGATTTTCCATTTCATGCATGTGATAGTAACTTGGCTTTTCCCATGTCACTTTGTATCTTTGATCCTTCCAATGCACTCTCTTTTAGAGATGATGCATTTGTGAATGATGAATCTCCTACTCCTTCCAATGCACTCTCTTCTAGAGATGTTGCATTGGTGAATGATGAATCTCATATTTGTTCTGATGCAATCTCTTCTAGAGATGATGTATTAGTGAAGGATCAACCTCCTTCCACATTTGATCTTGTTTGGATCGATGTTGAGAATATGTCTTCAAATAATCATTCTACTAGTTGTGATGATTCTGTAAATGTAATCTACATCTCTGCATTTCCCCTCAAAGGCCTAAGAGACCATTCATTTATATGACTCTAGCTAGTCATTCTCCTAAAAGGATTTGTTCTACTAATAGTGACTCTTGCGACCTTTCTAAGGCTCCCTCTTATAGAGCGGTAGCCCATACTTATGAGAAAAAAATGAATAAACAACCAAGTCTTCCTTTAGCACCTAAACCTATGACTAAAGCACCTAGTATCTCACTGTGGGACTTGCTTCATTTTGCTCCAGTTTATCAAGGTATGCTCTAGGAATCCTTGCAAAAGATCTTCTTGCCTTCTTCTGCTAGGTCAACAAATGCTTACACGTTGATAGCTTATATTCATGCAAATTATCCAAATTATATTACAATCTATTCACAGGAACTCCCACCACCTAAAGTATAGAAGCAAGCAGACCCTCTAATGATTATAGTTAACATTAATAATATCGGTATTAGATGTACTCTTGTTGATGTCGGTTTGGTGCTCAATGTATGTAGCATCGATCTATTGCCTAAGATTAATTGATTCATTTGCTCTTAATGCTTCTTTTGTTGACATTCATGGGTTTTCCCTAGGCACGATAGTCTTTCCTTTGAGGTTGGGACCTATTACTATACCTACCCTTGTATATGTCATGTCAAAAAAGTTACCTTATAACCTTCTTCTTGCTAGACCATGGATTCATGCTATGGGTGCAGCCCCATCTACCTTGCATAAATCTATTAAGTTCATTTGCAATAATCGAGTAGTCATAGTCAAGGCTAACCCTGATGCTATGCACTTATGTGAAGTGGCAACTGCTAATTAGGTTTTAGTTATGCCTACTCGTATTCCTTCAATGTCTTCCAATGTGTCGATGTTTACTCCAACAATACCTACTATAAAGGATACTCTTGAGGTAGATGTCCCTGAAGAAGAGCCTTCTGAAACAAGAAATCCTAAATCTGCTCCTACCTCTTCTCAAAAGAATGCATGTCTTGGTGATGATTGGGGTTCCTTAGACTTTACAAATTCCTTCATTAGGGAATATAAAGTTGACCCGATCCACTTAGACCTTCCAATAACACCATCCACACCCACTATCAAAGATGGTCATTCTTTTGTATCACAACATAATGTGAATATGAATTGTAACGCTCTCTATGGAGATCCTCCTCCATTGTCTTCTTTCTTCGTATCTCCTTCTTATGAGCAATCAAAATTTTCTCTATAAGTGAAAGGGTTGCTTCCTGCTCCTCATCCTTTGTCTGAGCAAGAGCGTATGTTGTTGAGGATTTTAAAAGCTCACTTAATTACTCTTCCTCCTACATGCAAGAAATCTCATAAAAAAATATTTTTTTTGTGCATACCATCAAGTGCATGGCCAGTCCACTAGTGAATGTAAGGCCTTGAAGGATAAAATACAACAACTTTATGACTCTGGTGCCATCAAACTCTCGTTTGATTGATACACCCACCTTTCCTTCACATGACAAGTGATATCGAGGTTAACCTCTATCATGTATGATCTAAGTATCTTGCATGGTTCTCCTCCCTTGTATGTTGGGGGTAGTGATAACTTGTCCTAGAGATGTGTGTCCTTCTTAAGGACCCCCTCTCTTCTCTATATCTTTCAAATGTAGCATCCCTTGAGTGGACCCCCTTTTCTCGTGAAGGGTTCCCAAGGGAGCCCCTTTGAAATTTTTTCTCTTGAGTGAAATCATTTGTGTCTAGCCTGGGGGAAGCTTGAATAGACCTCACTTCCAAATAGTGTGTCCCTTGAGTAGACCCCTCTTCTTTTGAAGGGTTCCCGAGGGACCCCTTTGAAAGCCTTCCAATTTATTGATAATCTATGTGATTGTCCACTTTATTGCCTATGTGGCCACTTTATTTCAAACATACTTTATATGTGGGTAAACATGTTACTTTGCAGGTGCGCCTATAATGCCGCTTTCCAATATGACTCTGTGGAGTCTCCTTCTTTGGGTTTCCTCCATGTGAGAGATCTTGGAGGATGCCTCCTTGCAAGTCTCTGAGCCTACAAGGTGCTTACTTTTTTGGGTTTCCTCCATGTGAGAGATCTTGGGAGATACCTTCTTGCAGTTTTATGGGCCTGTAAGGCACTTTCATCTTGGTTTCTTCCATCTAAGAGATCTTGGGGGATGCCTCCTTGTAGGTCTATGGGTCTGTAAGGCACTTCATCTTGGTTTCCTCTATGTGAGAGATCTTGGGGGATGCGTCCTTGCAGGTCTGTGGGCTTGTAAGGCGATTTCATTTGGGTTTCCTTCATGTGAGAGATCTTGGGGGATACCTTCTTGTAGGTCTACGGGCTTGTAAGGCACTTTATTCTCGGGGCTTCCTTCATGTGAGAGATCTTGGGGGTTTCCTCCTTGTAGATCTATGGGCTTGTGAGATGCTTTCATCCTATGGGATATGTCCATTGTCGGTCTATGGGCCTTCAATGCACTTTGTTCAAACTCTCCTTGGGTCTCAGGACCTATGGAGCCATCTCTCTTGGAATTTTCATTTCTCTTTCTCACTCTCTCTTGAGCCTTTTAACTTCTCTTCTCTTGTGTATACTGGATTGAAGATCTACATCTTCATCCTATGTATATACCTCCTTCTCTCTTCAATATTGGTTACTTACCTATCTTTTGGGTGCATTCTTCTCTTGAAGCAATCGATCCTTACCTTCCTCTCTTTGTTTTAGAATTCTTCTATGTAATTTGGAGATGACACATAGTACTAAGACAACCTTTTACATCGAGGTGTCTTTCACTATGTTGACCCAAATCCTTTAGTTTTTGTGCTCTAACATTGTTGTTTGGTGTAGGTTTTTCTTGTCTAATGCATTTTTTTGCAAATCTTCAGCCTAGGGGCATGGTTCCGTGGTTCGAAGAGCTATCTGCTTCCTCTACAGTATCCTTTTGGCATATGATGATATTTATGTTTAGTATATTTCCTTTAGCGTGCATATTAGCATAGATTCATATGCCCACTAAAGTGGAGGGAAATGTATAGTCGTAAAATTGTACCCCTTACAATTTCACATACATTCTTGCATCTACTTTATTGTCCACTCCCTTAGCATCTTGTGTAGGCTCATTTTAGCCCCTGCATCAGCCTTTGTCCCATCTCAGGACGCTCAACATCCCTTTTTAGCAACTAGCCTCATGTGTCAGCTTTATGTCAAACCTTGTGCTTTTCCTGTTCATGTTGTTTTGTAGTGTGATGTGTTTGGACACTAGCGTGTTGCGCAGATGTCTGTGTGCCACACTAGCATCCTGCGATGTTTCAACATTAAAATGACTATTTCCATGCATGTTTTCCACTTGTCACTTGCTTTTGTTAGTGGTAACGACCAAGGACACCCTAAAACAGCTCGGGAAGCTTCTTTTCCCTCCTTAAATGCTATCTTTTCACTTCATTTGTGACTCTCTTTTGCTTCTAGCTTCACTCTAGCTTCTTGGCTTCTCTCTTTTCCTCTTTACTCTCTTGCTTGCACAAATATCTCACTTGTTATAGTAGCACTCCCAAGCTCTTATAGCTTTCTCTACAACATTCCTTGCAACTATCTTGGCTCTCACAACCCTCTCTTTTGTCCTTGCTTTCCCTCTTTGGCTTCGTTAAGCCTTACATCTACATCTCCTTTGTCTTGTGCTTACAAGCATTTTGGGATTTTACATCCCCTATCTACTGCACCTATACTTCATGATACGAGTTCTCCTCCTCGAGTAGGGATTGCTTTTATCACCTCTTTTGTGATACAAGTTCTCCTCCTCGAGCGGGGTTTGCTTTTATCATAGCACATTTTCTTACTTCTCACTCTCTTTATCTTCTAGCTGTCCATGGAGGTGGGAACACCAAAATGAGGGTTTGATTGAGGAAAACCCCTATACAGCCCCAAAAATTTCTCTAGATATTACACATGCAAGTATTGAAGCCATTCGTTTGTTAGAGGCTTCATCACTTGCATGGTTGTGAGAATTTCCTTTCTTTCTTCTCCTCATCTTTATCATTTCTATTTCACTATATTTTAGTTCTATTACATTATGTTACTTTATCGCATTCTTTTAGTTCTTATAAGATTGCTAGCAGTCATTTAGCTATTTTTTGAGATAAAATCGCTTCCTGGTCCGTATGAACACCAACACACCAGAGAGATGCTAGCATGTCGCACTCTCATCCCAGACCCATGCTGTCATCCTTTGGCTGAGAGCTTGTCAGTTTATCCAGAAAATCTCTGTGATCTACTCTTTCTAATTCTAAAACTCTCGCGTTGTTCCTTAAGGTGGTTTAGGGAAGTTCACCTCATGGGGCTCTCTGAATGAAGAGAACTCGTGAGTAGCGAATCCCCCTTCTCTACACACACACACACACACACACACATATATATATATATGAACTGATTAGTATTACATTTGAATATATTAAAGAATGATTTTGTGTATATATATTACTATGGTAATATTATATAAAACATATATAATAACATATATATAGAGTGGATGCATTATAAATGTGGGAACAACCATAAAGAAAAGTATGGCATGATAAAAGTGAACATATAGAAGAATGCCTAATGCGTGTAGGGAGTGGAATAGTTTGAAGGCATATTTAAATGTTGCAAGGACATATAGCGCATGAGTAAAGCGCTTAGGTTAAAGTCACAAGAATTTAAAATACAATACCCATTATATTATGCTACCTAGCATAATATATCTGTAGCACTTTGACCAAGTCCAAATCAACAAAATGAACCAATTTTTTTGATCCTTTGACTAGCGTGTGGATAGGATGGAATATTTGAAGTGGGCAACTATAACTATTCAAAATGACTAACATGCAAAGTATTTGAAGGAAATTTTATATGCTTTGAGGTCGATTATCATTGGAAATGATAAACTAAATCATAGGCCAAAGTATGATATAATTGTGACTGTATTCTTTAGCCGTATTATACTCTTGCTATTTGTGCATGAAGAGTTTGTAATATGCAAACAATGGGTAACCATTAAGTCGATGTGATATGTGAGAATAAGTCGACACATTTCATGGGAAAATTGTGGACTTTGTAAACTATACAAGTGCCATGTTATTTTGCATTGACCAACATCTATAAAGGAATGTATACATATCAACAACTTTGTCAAACCAATTTATTAAGTATATCGACTCAAACTATGACTTAGTCAATATAAGTTTGGTGTTGCAAATCTGATGTTGATTGTTTCAGATGTAAAGGAAATCACACCAACTCTATATGTGAATATGAAGCTTTGACACCACCTTTGAGTCTTTATACCTGTAGATGTCCATTTTGAAATTTTGCAAACCAAATTGGTGCAGGGGCACCATGACAAATTTTGTGAATAAGGTTTAATGTTAGGTTAGGGGTGTGTTAAGTCTAAATATGATGTAATAAGTTCATAATAGACCATTTACAATGTTTTGAGTCATCTAGGAGTTAGTTATAGAAAGTTGCCAAGTTTTGTGTCAATCTTGCAAAAGTTGTCATGTGCGAGAATGCAAAATGAAAAAAGTGGGCTACGGTTAGATAGTTCAAAAATTAATTGTAATAGATGGGTTTGGGTGATACAAGTTTAAATATGTTCTAAAAACTTGATGTAAGGGTTATGCTGAATGTAAGGGTTATGTTGAAGAAGCAATAATAAATCTCCATTTTCTGTGCGTTTTTAGTCAATTTTGCTACTATAGGAAACTTGTACCACCTGTACGACCTGATAGGGATTTCAACTTGATTTGAATTGATGTAGGAGTGTTTTATCCATCAGCTGGATTTTATTTGAGTCATTTTCATAAGAATTGAAGGTTTTTATAGGCATTTTACTAAGGACGGTCTGAAAACCCTATTTTGTGGGTTTTAGAGTAAGAAAATGGCATAAATGACCATTCCACTGATGGAACCCTCTCAAAATTGGTGGAATGGTGTTAATTAGGATGTTTTTTCATGTTAGTAGGTTAGCAATTGCAAGGAAGGAGTAGTTGCAGGGAAGGAGGTTTTGAGTTAATATGGTGATGCCCTAGTTGCAATTTCATGGGTTTTGGCTTGAAATTGATGGCTAGAAGTTGGAGTTTTCTTAAAATGAAATGATAAAGGTTGGGAGTTGATTTGAGAAGCTTGTACAGACCTAATATGGTGTGCTTGATGTGTTTATGAAGTGGTTTAAGGCTAGGAGATTAGAGATTCAATAAGCCCCTATATGAGCATGCCTAAATAGGCTTAAGTGAGGGTTTTGCAATTTGATGAACTTGTGAGTGTTCCTACTAATAAAAATTGTGGATTCAGGCCTTTTGTAACATGTTGAGAGTATTAGAATAGGGTTTGGTGGATTGGGAGAAGAATTTTACAGATTTGCTTTGTAAAAGTGACCTATTTAGCTTAAGGGGCAACATAGCAGTCATTTTTAGGAGGCGAAGGTCTGAAACAACCTCATGTACAAACTAGATATGTTGAAGAATGCCATAATGGGTGTTTGGAATGCAAACCATTTTGTGGGTTTGAGGAGTATTTTGGAATATATGCTCAAATTTCTTTGTTTGGTATGCTACAAGGTTGATTGAGGGAATTGTGGAATAAATGACAAGTTAGGGTGATGAAGGTTGAAGATTTTTTTTGAAATAGTTTGGATTGTGATTGTTTTTCAAAATCCTCCCTGCCTTGCATCAATTGGTATTAGAGCATAGGTTTATGATATTTTGAAGGAGATAGGTTGCAGTTTGAAGAAGTGAAAAGTTGCAGTTTGAAGGATCAAGATGCCTCTTAAAGGAAGTGGAGTTATTGCAAGAGAAATTAGGTTGATGAAGGAGTCACAAGAAGTAGTATTATACAGACTTGTAGCATTAGAGACCAATCAAAGGAGAGGAAAGGTCACTAAAGAGGAAAGTGATCGAGAGGAAGAGGAAGAGGGTGAGGATGAAAACCCTCCAAGAAGAGTCCAAGGTGATGATGAGTTGGACCCTGATGAGAGAAGGATGGTGAAAATGCTCAAGGCTGTTGGAGGATATGCTTCTGATGTGAGATTCGATGTGCCAATGTATAATGGAAAGTTGGATGCATAAGAGGTATTGGATTGGATAGATGCATTGGGAAACTACTTCGAGTACAAGGAGGTTGCAGATGATAAAAAAGTAAAGTTTGCAAAGACTAAGTTGAAAGGACCTACTTTGACATGGTGGAATTATCTACAAGAGGAAAGAGTGAAAAGGGGAAAAAAATTGGTTCATGGGATAGGATGGTGTCAAAGATCAAGAGCCAATTCTTTCTAGGTGATTATGCAATACAAGCATTCAAGAAGTTGCAAAACTTAAAGCAAAAGGAGAAAGATTTCATGGCCTACACTGAAGAATTTCATAAATTAAGTATTAGGGCTGGTCATGTTGAAGATGAAAATAAAAAGATAGCAAGGTAAATGAATGGATTAAGGTTTCAAATTCAAGATGAATTGAGTCTTGCTACTCCTAGGATGGTTGAAGAATGTTTTTAGTTGGCTGCCAGGGAAAAAGAAAAGTTAAAAGGAAGGCAAGAAAGACAAGGAAGATTCAGAGGTAACACTAGTAGAAGAAGAGGTTCAAGGCATTCCTATGAAGATCAAGAAGATGCAGGTAAAAGCAAATATCAAGTGGTTGATCAAAGAGGTGGATTCAAAGGCTTTAGAGAAAGATTTGGTGGAGGTAGAGGTTCAAGTTCATTTTTAGGAAGATGTTACCATTGCAATCAATTTGACCATCAAGCATGAAAGTGTCTAGAGAAACAAGGTTCTACTTCAACCAATGGTGATAAAAGATTTCAATTGGTGCAAGAGGATGATTGTGAAAGTGTAAACTCTCCTAATCAACTTGTTGCTCCACAAGTTGGAGAATCCTTGATGGTTAGAAGAACATTCCTCAAAGTATCCAAGGAGAAGGAGACAACTCAAAGAAGAACACTTTTCAAGATCACCTGCAAGTGCAAAGGAAAGGTATGTAAAGTAGTAATAGATTCAGGGAGTAACATGGTGTCGAATGAAATAGTTGATAAATTGAAATTAGAAAAGATACCTCATGAAACACCTTATAAAGTGTCTTGGTTGAATGAGAATCAATCTAGATTTTGGTTAGTGAACAAGCTTGGGTTGAGTTCAATATAGGTGGATACAAAGATATGATACTTTTTAATGTGTTGCTTATGGAAGTGTGTCATTTGTTACTAGGAAGACCATGGAAGTTTGATAGACATGCAATGTATGATGGGAGAAACAATACTTATTAGATTGAAAAGGATGGAAACACTTTCACTTTGACTCCATTGGTAGAAGATATTAAGGAGAAAACCAAGGCAACAAATGTGATAATGTTAGGTAAGAAAGAGTTTTTAAAGCTTGAGGAAGACAAACATGAAGATTTTGCAGCCATCACTAACAATGAAGATGCTAAGACAACAAGTTTTGAAAATGATCAAAGGTTGGAAGGAAAAGATGATGAGTTGGTGTCAAAAATAGATAAAGAGAAGGTCAAGGATGAGTTGATTGTGGAAATGCAAGATTGGTTAGAAAGGAATGATAAGGTCATGATAGGAACAATGCTTTGTTCATTGATTGCAAAAGAGGCTAGTGTGTAGTCCAATCCTATCAGTATAGAGGTTTATAAACCTGATGAAATTGAGGTTCTAGGGGTAGAGAATCTAAAAGAAGAGATGAAGGAACAAGGTGGAGTGATTCAAGGTAATTTAAAAGGGTATATGAGTAAGTTCAAGCTTGTAGCAAAGGTAAGGAAGAAGATAATTCATGGTATTGATGATAAAGGTATGTTAGCAAGTGTTCAAGCAGGTTTAGCATCATTTCCAAATGAAGAGAAAGCTAGACAACATCCATCAAGTGGAGGACAACAACTTCAAGGAAAGCACTGGTCAAAAGCAAGAGACAATGCATGTTTTCAATTATTGAATCATTGGAAGGGGTCACCAGATGGAAATGCAACTTGGAGATCATTGTATGATGATATGCGGCATGGTTTTAGTCATAGCATAGTCCTCAAAGGGACTTAAGTTCTTTTCAGTCCGAGTGTATGGTGTATGGGCATCATGAATTTTTTTGTGAATAAGGTCTAATGTTAGGTTAGGGGCATGTTAAGTCTAAATATGATGTAATAAGGTCATAATATACCATTTCCAATGTTTTGAGTAATCTAGGGGTCAGTTATAGAAAATTGTCAAGTTTTGTATCAATCTTGCAAAAGTTGTCATGTGCAAGAATGCAAAATGCAAAAAAGTGGAAGCCCAACGGTTAGGTAATTCAAAAATTAGTTGGAACTAATGGGTTTGGGTGATACAAGTTTAAATATGTTCTAAAAACTTGGTTTAAGGGTTCTGTTGAAGAAGCAATAAGAAATCTCCATTTTCTATGTGTTTTCAGTCAATTTTGCTGCTACAGGAAACTTGTATGGTCTATACTGCCTAATAGTGATGTCAAATTGATTTGAATTGTTGTAGGAGTATTTTAGCCATCATTTGGATTTGATTTGAGAAATTTTCATAAGATTTGAAGGATTTTATAGGCATTTTACTAAGGACGGTCTGAAAACCCTGTTTTGTGGGTTTTAGAGTAAGAAAATGTCATAAATGACCATTCCACTGATGGAACCCTCTCAAAATTGGTGGAATGGTGTTAATTAGGATTTTTTTTTCATGTTAGTAGGTTAACAATTGTTTGGAAGGAGGTTTTGAGTTAATATGGTGATGCCATAGTTGTAATTTCATGGGTTTTGGCTTGAAATTGATGGCTAGAAGTTGGAGTTTGCTTAAAATGCAATGATAAAGGTTGGGAGTTGATTTCAGAAGCTTGTGCAGACCTAATGTGGTGTTTTTGATGTGGTTTAAGGTTAGGAGATTGGAGATTCAATAAGCCCATGTATGAACATGCCTAAATAGGCTTAAGTGAGGGTTTTGTAATTTGATGAACTTGTGATTGTTCCTACTAATAAAAATTATGGATTCAAGCCTTTTGTAACTTGTTGAGAGTATTGGAATAGGGTTTGGTGGATTGGGAGAATAATTTTACAGAGTTGCTTTGTAAAAGTAGCCTATTTAGCTTAAGGGAAGTGTAGCAGTCATTTTTAGGAGGTGAAGGTGTGAAACAACCTCATACACAAACTAGATATGTTGAAGAATACCATAATGGGTGTTTGGAATGCAAATAATTTTGTGGGTTTGAGGATTATTTTGGAAGATATGCTCAAATTTCTCTGTTTGGTATGCTACAAGGCTAATTGAGGGAATTGTGGAATAAATGACAAGTTAGGCTAATGAAGGTTGAAGAATTGTTTGAAATAGTTTGGATTGTGATTTCCTCTCACAGTGTGTTTTATTGGTTAATATATATATAGTTCAACAATTTGTTTGTTGCAAATTGTAAAATAGGCATCGACTCCACCTGGTTTGTTAGTTTGAGCATGCCTCAAAACCCAATGGAAATGATGGTGACAACTAAAGATGACAAAAGGTCCCCTACCCTTGCCATCATCCTCGATGAGGATGAGTACCCATTTTGTCATCTCATCAGTCGGGTTTGTACTCTTTGTCAGTTGCCTCGCTTGGTGTCTATCGTTATTTGGTTAAATTGTGATGTCACATTGTTGTTCATTATTATGTTGTTTACTTTGTTATTGAAATTATGTGGTAAACTTAATATTATGAATAGCATTGTTTAATCAATTAAATTAAATTAAATTGATTATAGGGTAATTTAAATTAATTTAGAATTAAAATAATAATTAAATAAATTATGCTTGAGAAAGGATATTATATGGATTTTGATAATTAGTTATTAAATTAAATTATGTGATTAAATTTTTTAATTATAATAATAAAAGGATAGAGATAAATATTATTACTATTATTATGGTGTGAAAATAAAATAAAATTTGGAAAGAATATATAATTCAAAAATAGAATAATTAATTTGAATTAGATTTTCAAACTAATTGTAAAAGCAAGTTTTAAAATGGAAAAGTGGAGTACGTGCACATGCATGAATCCAACCTGAATTATGAATTGGAAACTTGTTATATTTGTTGATTTTTGGATTTGAAAATTGATCACTTTCTTGGATTTTTTATATTGGTCATTTTGGAGAGATTTTAAAAAGAATTGTTTTTGGTTTTGGAACAAGAAATTTGCTCTGCAAATATTTTCTTTAGCAACAAAAAAAAAAATTACAGCTTTTGGGATATTGAAATTTATTTTTGGAAGTGGTTAAATTTCTGAAGATTTCTCAATGTTTTGGAGAATGGATTTTTGTTGTGAAAGAGATCGTTTCAACACATCTTCTCCATCTTCAAGTGTAGGACTCCAGGTTGGCATCATCTTGTTCTCGTTTCATCTATTTTTTTGTGAATGATCACTTCTTCTTTGTTTGCTGAAAATGAAAGTTGTTTATTTCTTTTAAATGTGAGAGATCAGGTTATCCTTATTAGGTTTTTCACCTTTATGAACTGCAAGTTACCTCTATGTATAGTGTTTTGTTGATTTTAAATCTTCTTGGATGAACTCTCTACATTCATTCTTTTCCTGAAAATTCAATTTATTTGTACGACCTATGGTTTGTATGCCAATCGATTTCTTGAGGTGTTTGGGTTGATATGGAAATTGATTTATATGTTCCTGTTATGCTGTGTGAATAATTTGCCTCCTTCAGTGTAAGTCGATGTCTTTGCTTGATTTTTCTATACTTGGTAACTGAGTCTTGATGTGCTCTCCTTTCTTACCTGGATTGCTATCTTGCAACCATTCCAACCAATGAATTCAATCTTCCTGCTATGATTTCTCTCCTTAGCATTCAAAACCTACTACTTGTGATAATAAGCTATGATTTCTATTCTTGATATTTGGTTTCAAAGTGCTTCGATGTTATAAGAAATGTGTGATCGTCACTGTAATTTATAACTTTGATTTGGGAATTTGGTGCCTCAACTCTCCTTGGGGTATTTGATAGTTATTGTTGTGTATTATGTGGGTTTCGTATGTCTTTCTTTGATTTGGCTTAAGGATTTCGATCCTTACCTAGTTAATAGAATTTGAATTATGTAACATGAATTTATGTATATATATGTGTGTGTCTTCTCTTCTTTAAATTTGATTTTCTATTATCATTGTTGGTAATTTCCACCCTTTGCTTGGTGTGCTGCATCGCCCCATGCTGTTGCATCTATTTCCAACCAGTTGGATTTTATATATATTCATGGTTTTTAATACTATGTTTTGCTTGACTTTGTTTGCACATATTTAGTGAAACCTGCAAAGAGTAGGGTATCAATTTTTATCTATAAATCAATGATTTTGTTAGTTGGCAATTGATGGATTAGGTGGTGCAAACTTTATGCTTGATAATCAATTTGCTTATGTTTTTTTTTTTTAAATTTTGTAGTTGCATACAAAATGTCTGCTTGGAAATTCAATTTTAGCTAATACATTCATGTTGCCTTATATTGTATTCCTTATATGCTATCTTATATTTTAGGTTTGATGAAATTATATTTGGAAATCGATGCTAAGCTTTACAATTTTTTTATTCACTAATGTAGTTCATTGTTTGGTTGTATAAAGTGTGATTTAGGCAGTAGCTTTCTTATGTTCGATTTATAACACGCACACACATGTGTGTGTGTGTTTTCATGTTTTAATATTTGTGTGTTTACTCGTCTTTATAAACTAAAAATATGTGTCATGAACAATAGTTAGAAAAAAATTACATAATTACTTGTATATATATATAGACATATTATGTATATATAAATATAAATATGTATATATATACACTTATGTAAATATGTTATTTATATATATGTATTTATATAGGTATATATATAAATATATGTACTGAGTATGGGGATATATATATATTTGCATGTAAGAATTGATATTAAAAGAATGATTTTTTTATGGTTCCATGATGTTTTTGATAATGTAAGCAGCATTTACAGGGTGTTGTACCCTACATAGAGAACCACAAGGGCCTAAAAGTTCAGATAAAAAAAAAACATTATCTAAAACACCACACCAAAAAACACCTAACTAAACCCAAATAGAGATTGACATCACACATGGACCAACAACAAACCAACAACATACTAGCTGGCTTTCTCCCAATTCTTAGACAACAAATGAACCATATCATCATAGACCCACTCCTGGCGGTCCTCGGTCTTCTTTATCCCCATTTCATCCTTCATGGTAGCCAACAGGTTATTGGTGACACAATGAATCATCTTGACCGTGAAGCGAGTAAATCCAAGGAGCTTTTCTTCTAGGATGTCCAGTGTATTTTTTAGCATAACAATCTCCTCCTCACTGCCCATAGTGTAGACGGGATCATTCTGCTCAATCTCCAGCGGCTCCGAAAAATGGAGGCCGAACCCTCCTTTTGAGGTAAACCACTGTCACGAACAGGGGAGGGACCTCTAGTTTTCTCCTCATCCTCCTCCGCTGACACCTCTTCCACATCACTACCCTTGCTGTCAGACAACTCCTCTTTAGTATCCAAATCCCTAATCTGCATTTTTTTCTTGTTTTTAGCCAACCTGCCAGAGTGCCTAATGATGACATCGCAACCAATAACTAAGATCTCCTCAACCACCGTATCACCCAAGGAATCCTTGATCACAACATTCTTTCCTTTATTAGGAGGCACCTTCTCATGCTTACCTTTCTTTTACATACCAGGCTTACCAGGGGTCTTACCAGGGGTAGATTTTAGATCACATAAGCTAACAACCGCACTGGTTTGAGCAACACCATCAAAACCCTTATGTTTTTTTGTAACAGGTTTGGGTTTCTTAGCAGGGGTTGGGTGACTCTTTCTAATAGGGCCTTTAGATTCGGTCGAGGACAAGTTGGGTATGGTGGGGGGCTCAATTTCCTCAATACGAACAACTAATATAGGTTTTGGAGGGCAAAAAGCTAGGTGGAAATGGTAGAGTCTTAGGATAAGACCTTGATGGAGAGGCAGAGGAGTAGGTTCATTGGGGTTAGCAGCAGCCAAATTAATACATTTTTCAACTGAATTTTCAAGGTCCATAAGCAGGTAGAAGGGAAAGCTCATAAGAACCTTATGCCTAACATGATTTAACAAGGGAAAATGGTAGTAGTAAAAAAATTTGTACCTTCCTTCCAGTGTAATATACTTTATTAGAGCAAGGCACACCTAGTTCCTTGGTTCCATGATGTTGTGTCTTCGTCTTGTATTAGTTTTGATATGAGGATATTTTATGCGTTGAATTACTTGTAGTCATGTTTTGAGATTATGTTGGAACCCGTAATGTTTTGAGTTACCTTCAAATGGGAGTTCATGGGTAGTTGGATTATTAGGCTTCCATAGGTTAAGGGATGTTTGTTTCACATTGGATTTTCATATTTGGTTCTTTGTGAAATTTTTGATCTTAATTCTTGTATTGAGCTCATGTGGGTTGTAACCTTGCACCATTGTTTTGCTTTATGATGTGGTCTTTGTGCGAGAAGGTTCATACCTCACGTATGTATATGGTTTTGTGTTTTTGGTGCTTTGTGCGAGTGGTTACACCCTAGATGTCATGTGGGTTGTCTTGATGCTAGTAGGGAGAATGGCTCTCCATGGGGGCCTATGCACAAAGGGGCAGCCCAGATAACCCATGGGAGAGTTTTTTAATAAGCAATAACCTAATTAATGAATTAGTGGGTTGGGTAGGTTCACATTAAACAAGATAAGTGGATGCCTCACCCATGCTTGTAGTACTTTCTTAGGCTAAGGATGGGTTGAGAAGGCTTGGTTGGAAAGATCACTATCTTTTTCTCATGAAAGATAAGTGGTTCTGCATGTGTCACCCTATGGGGTCGACACCTAGTGAGAGGCAACCAAGATAACCATAGATGGGGGCCGACGCCTAGTGAGAGGCAGCCAGGATAACACATGCCAGGGCCATGCGATGAAACTATTCCCTATAGTATCCTTGTTGTGTTCCCTTGCCTTTGTGTGCCTCTGGAAGCAGTTGTTCTCTATGCTTGTTGTTGCATTTGTTTGTGGAGTCTTGTTAGCCTTGTCTACTTGACTATTTTTGTGTTGTGGGTCCTTATTGTCATCTCCTAGCATGGGGAGTGGACATTAGGGTTCCACATGGTTGGGTGGAATGTGCTATGCACTCCATTAGGTTCCTAGTTGAAGTTTGTGATGCATGGAGTTGTACCGTTTGCAGTGATTCCAAAACTTTACCAGATTTGGAGATAGTATTGATGTTATGTATTATATTCATTTCAATTGTATCACATTATGTAATTGGTGAATCCTTCCCATTTTATGTTGGGAAGCACATATGCACTATTGTAATAATTGAAATGATGTATATTCATGTAATAAATATGATGGATGTATTCTTCGGTATTATCATGTGATCATAGATGGATGTTTATGTAATGTTATGGATGTATGTATGTTGTTCATTTATTCTATATAATGGTTTTAGAATGATTACTTGTGAATATATTTTCATTGTTACGGGGATTGGGTCATGTTAGGAAAGTTCACAAGTAATGCAGTCATGTTACCCTAGAGGACTAGATAGATGATGTGTATGTATAGTTTCATTATTAGTGTTGTATGTTACTTTACATTTCATATTAGTTTCACTTTAAAAAAAATTGTGCTATAATTGTTAGTTTTTGTGTTGTCCTTTGGGGTTTGTGTGCCAGGGTGTTACAGTTTGTTTTGAAGTCTATTATGGTTACATGCATTTAGAGAAAAGTATTGTTTACTTTGAAAGAAAGTAGAAGTTGCATATACTATTTGTGAAGTGCTTGTAATTACTTCATAATAGGAGGATTATGTTTACCATAAGTATTACATACTAGATATAAATAAACATGGGAAGCACAAGGATTATCCATAGCTTTAAACCCTTTTAGTCAAAGAGGTGATACTCTCGAATGGAATCATCTATTGTTATGACAACTCTTTGATTGAGGCCATGCATTGTGTTTGTATTTACTCCATGATAGGAGATATATTTTTCATAGGTATTAATATTAAACTAGATATGATTAAACATGGGAAACTTAAGGGATACTCATAGCTATATATTTAATTATACTAGTTGGCTAGTAGGTTACTCTTGGGATTTTTATCTAGTGAAGGGAGGGAACTAGTACTTTTCTTAATGAGTTGTGTTACCTTAGGTTGTGTTAAAGAGATAGGTTATCTTGGGGAGTAGCTTTCCTAGGGAGAGTGATTGCCTAAGAATATATATAATGGCCTTAAGTCAAAACGAGCTTGCTAGAGTGTAAGTGAATGGTAGACCTTCACTCGAAGTACTAAGTGAGAATACTTTGGCCAAAGTAGTGTGATTGCTCGAGGCTCCACTGTCAGTTCATCATGTCCATTTAAATACACGAGGGTTACCTAGCGTAGGTTATAAATCCTAGTCGTGTAGGGCACAACACTAAGCTCAAAGTGGTATGTTGTACGAGGTTATCTAACCAATACCTTCGTTGAAGGGTAGGGCCATCTATCATTGATAGATGTGCAAGGGACGACATATGAGTCCATGGTTGGTAGAAAAGCACTTGAGTGATGCTTCTCCTCCTCAACAAGCGATAGAAGACCAAGGTTTTGAAAGGCGGATTCTTGTACCATCTATATCTTATGCTAAGAAGCTCGGTGGAGTTGTGTTTGTAATTGTGTACATTCTTGGAATATTGTAATTTGTGAAATTATTATATTAGGATGGAAACCTTATTGAATATTGTATGGCATATTTGTTCAATATGATATCTATGTTTTGGAAAGATTTGTATAATTACTTTGGAATGCAATGAGAAATTGGAATTTGTGTTATTTCAATTATAAATGTAATTTACATTATTGGAATACAATTTTTTATTGCTATGTCATGGCGTCATGATTTATTCACTTAAAGTGAAAACATTGGAAAATTTACTATGAAGAACACTCAGGTTGTTAGATGTGGTATTTGAACTACCAGGTTCAACACTAGAACCTATAAGCTCATTACATAAGTGTTACATAAACCTTATTAGAAGATAATGGTTGAAATTTTCTTATGCAAAGAAGGCAAGAGAAAAGAACATGGATAAATTAAAAGGAAGATGAGATTCCTAGAAACTTGTTGAACTTTGGGACTAGTTAAGATTCATCCTTGAAGTGAAAAATACTAAACCAATAACATATTATTATATCCCCTTGGATTGTGTAAGATTATGCAATCGAGTTATGTAGGAAGGTTAGGAAGAATAACCAATATATACCTTCATCCTATGAATTAGATTTAAAAATCTGAGGGATAGAGAAGATTGAGATAATCTCCCTTATTGGCATAAATTAGATCAAAGTAGGTAGTCAGTGAAGGAGGTATCCAAGAGGTTGGAGAACTCTTGACTTGAATCTAATTTCTGAGCAAGGCTAGGGACTTGTAAGAAAGAAGATAGTACCTTAGGAATAAGGGAAAAGAACAAAATGGTTAGGAAATAAGTAATCAACAAAGTGGACATGTTTCCACTAACCAAAATTGATGAGAACAATTTGGAGTTTTGATTGAGATAAGAAAAAGAAACCAAGAACCCTTAGAGTGTTTAAGGTTACAATGTACCAAGAGTGGGGACAACATCACTTAAAAAGGTGATTGTGAGAAAGAAGCCTAAAAAGGTAAATTGTATTGATCTGATAAAGGTTTGGATAGTACATAGATGGGTTGGAGTATAAGTAGAACTCACCAACATATAAAAAGAAACCAACATACGTTAGAGGTTCCAAAAGGAAATGGAATGCAACATGACGCTATGTGTCAAATCAATAGAAGTTGTAAGGAAACAACGCTCTAAGTTGAAAAATACATCAAGAAAAAAAGCTTGTGAGCATGAATATTCCTCCACCAAAAAGGATATTAGAAAGAGAATTGGAATACTAGATAACCTCTTATCTTGTAAGGTTGTTAGTTATTCAATAGATCTTTTATTAACAATCCAATTATTGAATCTATGAGATGGAAATCTACGATGAATCTAACTTTGGGAAAAAGTATATTCAAGGTATGCCATTGAGGAAAGAAAAGGAAATAGAAATCCAACAACAAGGAATGTTAAATCATTCAAGAAAGATTTTTTTTGATATGAGTTTGACTTTTGATCGAATGTCATGGAAACACTAAGGGGGAAGGAAACGAGTAGTACTCCAGCCGACAAAAAATGTGGATATGTTTTCAATTGGGAAGAATTGACTTCTTAGTAAATCATGATGACAATTAAGTCACGTACTTCATGACCACAAGGATAAGGTATTGGAGAAAAATAGTGGAAAGGTCAAGAGTTGTGACCTATTATCACACCATACCTTGCATATATATTGATTGTAAAATCAATTTCTGATGCCTTAAGGAAAGGATATGCTGATTACTTAGTCACGAAAGGGAAGATCATTGTCAATGGGATAGAAAAGGGAAGATCTAGATTACTTATGATTTG